>MNPL01011050.1:0-12448 GCA_002081605.1 Tropilaelaps mercedesae
TATATATATATATATATATATATATATATATATATATAGTGCTGCGAGAGTATAGAACGTAATCACAGTCTCACGATACGCGAACATCAAATTTATGCACTCACTGTCAGGGGTTTGTAAAGGGTTCTCTAGAACGATCGCTGCGCGGACTACCGCGATAGGTCTTGGAAGATTTTGATCAACAACTGCACAGCCTGCAAAGTCGAGAGTGTACACGCTAATGTGAACGACGTCGTATAGAGGACCGATCGCTGGCAAAATGACGGCGTCACGAAACAATGAGATAACACGCCTGTGACGGAATCCTTTCAGCAACTGCCCATTGAGGTATGAGTTCCATAGCAACGGCCAGTAAAGGAGTTTGGACAGCACTAAACACTTGAATAGGTTGAAATACACAAATGGATTATTAGTTCAAGATGAACCCATCGCGAGTGACCCCCGGCTCTCTGAAAAAATTCACAAATAGAATAGCGTCATAGCCATAGCTTTGCGTTGCGTTCGGTTGCACTGGGCTAGAGTTTCAAGCTAAACGTTGAGGAAAGAAACTCAGCAGTTTATTCCGTTCACTCGATAATGATACTCTATTGGCGTTTGCCACTTTTCCCGCCAGTCCACAAGGTCGGTGTGCGCACAGCTTCAAGTTATCGGGCCACAGTTTGACAATGGCGCCTTCTGGCAGCCTGCCTCCGCATCCGGGAAAAACGTACAGGAAGGCAGCGGATCACTAATAATCCTTCGAAAAACCCAGAAAAGGTCAGAAGAGTCTATTAGAGGACGAACGTTGTTGCTCACCCTGCCACCGAACTGTCTGTCTCTGACACAGACGACAATCCATTTCACTATGAGGCTATCAATCTCTAGATTGCGCAAAAATTTTTTATCCGGTAAGACGCTTTCAGGAAATCGTATTGCCTTCTGTTCTTATAGCGCGTCTAGTCGTTGGTCAGTCGCGTGGGTGTGGATTTACTGCTCCGAGCAAACCCCCGATGGCCAGAAAATCCGAGGTGGTCTACCAATTTTTTTCAATTATGGTGCTAGCAATAACCGCTCCAATAGGCACACATGCGGCTGTGGTGTGGGCGGTTATTGCTACCAATATAATTGAAAAAAATTGGTAGACCACATCGGATTTTCTGGCCATCGGGGGTCATCAGCTTCAGGTTGTTTTTGTGCGAAGGTATCAGCATTGATGTTTTTTAACACGAGACAGTTCAATGTCAAAACATTTCTGGAACACGGTGGAGCACCCAGCGCAAACACGACAGTTTGAGGTAGCACAGCGGTTTAGTGTCAGCCGATGTGCTGATGTACCTTAAACAGCGGCCCTGATTGTTCCGAATGCCCAACTCCTATGCAAAACACCGGCATAGATCGTCGGAGGGGAACGACTCAATCTCTGCTTGCCACTGTCTGCTAAAAAAGGTCGATAAAAAAACTCATTGAAAATTGTAGAGTACTCAGTGCTGTCAATAACAGGCCTGCCACCCGCCTGTGTAGCATCAGTACCCTCTTCAGCTCGTATTCGCCTGTTTGCTCACCGGAAAAACTCCTTCGAGTTACGACAACCTCAGGTTGTCCCAAAGTCGTACAAAATCCTAAACCGCCAAGTGGTTTTTCTAACGCATGTTCTAGAGGGACGAAGGATAGGAGAGAGGCAAATGAGATATCGCTATGAACCGGAGTAAAGTGTGGACCTAATCTTTGAGGTGAGTACGACTGTGGCGCTCCGAACAGCTCTACAGACCAGTGAACGTAGCAAACAAACTCGTTTTACGTATCCTTGGAGTCAACTCTTGATCTTGAGTTGGTAAGTGGCCTCTTGGGTGGACTTGCTTGAGTCCGCCCGAGAGGCCAGTTATCAACTTCAGACTAAGAGCTCCTCAAACTCATGAACGCGTTAGCAGATAAAAACCGGGCCTGTATCGATAAGTGTGGAGAACCAGCACCGTCCCGCTAGAGCTGTGCGATTCATGCGTCGACGACGACGACCCATTTCGGCATTTGTTTCTCTTGCACTTGCTTGCTCGTATTCCTGGACGTTTTATTATTTAGCACTAAATGACCCATGTGAACTAACGAAGTTGATTTTGGTCATTTTGCAAGTGGCGGCCTCGCTCGGAGAAGTATCGCACTTCGGGCGACCCTATTTTGATCGCTTTAGTGGATTATTTATGTTAGCATGACGCATCGTCTGACTCTGGATAAGAAAACGCCCATTTTTGGAGCACGTCGATATCATGTCCCAGTTTTTCGTGTATTTGTGGCCCTCCTAGCCGTGAGCTTCAACAGCAACAGTGCATTCAGTTTTCTTGTCTCTGCCTACCGCAGCTCACACCAACGTCCACTCGTTACTGAGATTCGACTGAGACTCGAAATGAGAGGCCACCTGATCCGGACTCGATTCGATATTCCGAGAGGGAAACCTACCCTCAAACGACTTTACTTTTTCTAAGCTTCGTTTCCGCTACCACTGCAGAACGATGCAACTGCAGAAAGAATGATTAGCGCTATGAAAAAATATTGCTCCTCGCAAGCAAACGTATCTTGCCTTCGTTTTGGCTTCATTTGGTCGGTAATCAGCCACAGTAAACTGCGTCTGAGGGAGGAATCTCTGAGACGAATTCGCTTTCATCGGTCAGCGTTTTGGGTATGGCCTCACTATCTATCAACGGCAATACCTAAAATTCGTCCGACAATATTGGCGAACGCTGGCAGTAGAAACAGTTGCGAGATCGCAGAGCTTCAAGAGTGGTGATGACGATGACGAACTTCGTTGTTCCCCGTACAGCGACTAGAGACTTGGGGATTAGGCAGCTGCTAATTTTAGCTATGAACTCACGCCAGTCACCCCAATCGTCCCCTCGAATGCGCGAGCGACACCCTGTACACATTTTATTAGCCGATTCTGGCCTAGTCTGGTGGGTTGGTGCATTCGGGTGTCGATTCGATTCCCGCCGCTGCAGCAGCTCCCACTTCTGAAATGCTCCTTTCGACGCGACGCGAAATCGATTCCGCCGTCGTTAAAAGTCGGCCGATGATCAGCTCTGTTAGTGTTAATACTGGAGTAGTTATACTCCTAATTTTTCCTTCCGCAAATGATTCGAAGCTTGACCTCGAAGATGTGCACTTTTTATAGTGTCTGTGTGCGTGGTTCGGAATACGTCGCCTGAGGTATAGGGCAAGGGTTGAGGTCTCTCGTTTTCAGCCAGAATATCGTCCTTGATAATGAATCCTCACAGTACCTGTCGGTAGAGTCGTTGAACAGGCACTTCCCGTTAAGTAGGCGTCGTTTCAAAGCAAAGCTTTTCCAACAGATTCCGCCACACGAGCAGAAATCGGATTTTCATGAAACGAGACACTTCTTCGTTTTCTTGTTGTTCTTCTTCTAGCGTTTCTTGAAACGCGCACATGTCGTCCTATGAAAGCGTCTTCTGCATTGACAATAGAAAGGTCCCCTCAGTATGGCCTCCCACGGTCGTCTTTGCCCTCCCACTCGTTCTTCTTCTTCTGCTTCTGCTCGTTTGATGCTCGTTCGCTGAGAAGGGAGAGCACAGACCAGCAGGCAATTCTGCGTCTGCGAGCGAATACACAATTCGTCACTTAAGCGATTCGCCTGGCCAAACTAAACACATTAGGACGTCAATGCCAGCCGAAAAATCCGAAAGCCTATACGTTACAGCACGACAGAGCGTTACTCCATCGCGCATAGTTAGGCGTGTCTGGCCGTTCAATAACGAATCAGGAACGTCTGTAGCCTCGTAGAGCTCCTCGTAACCGCCGCCTCTGCCCTCCCGGCGGCCGTCATACAACGGAGCCATTGTTATGCAGATACGTGACATCGTTGTCGCCTCGCAACCTATACAAATACTCGACTTTGAGGAAAGTTACATGAAATCCAAAGCTAATGTCGGACCACACGCGAAGTAGGCCATTAGGCACCTGTGTTGACGTTGTCCTAACCTATCAGTTATGATGGCTACTAAGTGAGACTGACTGCACTAGAGGAGGAGGAGGAGGAGGAGGAGGACGACGACGACGAGGAGTAGGTTTCGAAGACTTCGATGTCGTTTCAAACTCATCCTTTGTTTCTGCGGATGTCGTTCACACGCGCCCTTGCGCTGCGACACTATTCCGGC
Source organism: Tropilaelaps mercedesae (assembly GCA_002081605.1). Classification (NCBI taxonomy): domain Eukaryota; kingdom Metazoa; phylum Arthropoda; class Arachnida; order Mesostigmata; family Laelapidae; genus Tropilaelaps; species Tropilaelaps mercedesae. The sequence continues at coordinate 4,140 of MNPL01011050.1, forward strand.
CGTGTTTTGTTTGTTTGTTTGTTTTGAACGGCGTTTCCACACTCAACAGGCACCGTCATGCTTGGCACGAGTCCCTACACGACGTGACGATGTCGGCGGAAGTTGGGGATACGCCTAACACTAATAACAATAATAACGTTTATTATCACTGTGCTAGTGATGACATTGCCTGTGTGAATGGTGGACTAGCTCTGAATCCTGTACGTCAACTACATCTCACGCATTTATGCCTCTATATTTCGTTTATGTAGTTTAAGTAGCACTCATCATTTCATCAAATCCCGCTCGGTGACGCGGCGTCGCTTCCGGCATAGGCGACCAATAACGTAGTTCGCCGAGGTACTCAAACGACTGCTTCTTACTCATATCAACGTTCGACTGTATTATTTACGTGCAATTAATTTGCAGTCGGGTTTTGTGCTTCGAGCCAAATGATCTGAAGTCACGGACGCCAGATCCGTTCGTGCGTGTAGTGCCGGCCTGCCCTGGACGAAGGACACGCAGGCCGACCACCAGGCCGACCACCAGGCCGACCAGAGTTGACGATCTGTTAAGCTGTTAAGCTGTGTCAATATGCAGAAGCTAAGTATACGAATATGCAACGACGCGTTAATGACCGACGGCTTCGGCGGGAAAAAAAACGCGACGTCGACATGTTCCATGGCACAGGCGAAAAAGCGACTCCTTCCCTCGTCGAAGGCTGCCGTCACCGAAATGAATTTCAATTCAACAGTCCAAAAAGCAGCTTGAGTATGCGGATATTCACAGCCAAAACGCAGCAACGGCTTAACTTGAGTAGTGATCGGTTTATTAGTGTAGTAGTCGATTATAGTAGTGAACTCAATGTGGTAACGTCGTTTCGCTAGCGAGCGACATGTTTCTCATAAGTTCGTCGCAAGTTACTCTTTTTAGCGTCGACACCGGCAGAGGTAATGACGACCGTTCAACGAGTTCGGGTCAAGCGATAACTTAGCTGAACCACGAACTGCAGGGGAAAACGTTCCAAAAAAAGCCGGAGAAGGCTGGAGTAGCAACATGTCCACATTTACATGCATTTTACATCGAGCGATTCTCATCGGACGTAGACGTGTCGCGGCTGTATTCATCCCTTCCTGGGTTTTCTATCGACTCTCGTGCGCCAGCCCGTCCGTCTCTTTTTGTCGTAGAGCGGCATCGTCACGCGTCGGCTGCTTTACGTGTTCGCGTGTCCTAGAGAGGAATTGAGGTTCGCTACTCAAATTTTAAGTATCGACTCCACGTCATCGATTGGCCAAAAACGACACCTCACGAGAAAGCGTCTCATCATCGCCACGTGCCGTGTCACCTATCGAGCTCCTCCTCTACGCGGATCGCGGTTTCGAACAGCTTTTGTCAACGTCAGCTGCTCGCGTAATGTCTCTTCTAGTGTTTTTTTGTTTTTTTGTATCGACACAACGATTACGCCAGCGCGCCGGGTGCGTCGTTGTTTCGCATTGTTCTACGCGGTCCCTTGCACAATCGAGCTTTTGACTACGCGCGCGGCCATAGAGGATGAATCGACCTAACGGAGGAGAAGAGGCCGCTACGTTTTGCCGATGACTCGAGCGTTGGGTGGGCGGCCCGCCTCCTCCGGTCGCTGTGTCTTCATCGCAGAGGCGACGGAATCGAGTCGCGGAAGACAACGATGAAGGACGGGAAGATATTGTAATGCGACTGCGTCACTACTACGAAGGCGGTGGCGGCGTCTGACGCTGTTTCTGACGCTGGCCCAGCTTTTTGCTGTCGCGCGCGCGCGTTCATTTTATGATACACGTCAACGTCGCGCGCCGTCGTTCCTTCCGGCGAGGGTTGGCCGCCACTTCGTCGGTGCTTTTCGTCGCCAGGGGCGGAAAACGGGACGTTTGTGGCAAGGCGACGCTACCCCCCTGCCATGAAGAGAGAAACAGAAAAGCACAGAGAGAGCGCGCGCGAGAGAGAGGTGAAGATAAGGAGAGAAAGGAAAAACGATTTCGAAAAAGAGCCACGCACACATCCTGGCTGGGTGTTCGTCTGTCGAAGGTTGTCCTTCCTTCGAAGGAGTCTAGGGCATCCAGGATGCGAGGGGTGTTGTTGATGCGTCCGGGACAGGGCAACGCCAGCAATAATCGTTTCGTCGGCTCTTCCCCGTCGATTTGCCAAGGCGCGTTTTACCGATCGAAGGAACAGCAGAGCCAGTGACGCTCTAGCGGAAGCAGTTGTCTCGGGAAAACGTCGTCCAAAACAACGAGAAGGCGAAACACTCGAAACCGGCTCGAGGCAGCCTTTGAGTGAGCCGGACCCCCCCCACACGGGGACAGACGTCGAAGCAGTTAGACTCGAGTCGCTCGGGTGACGTCTTCCCGAGGAGCGGATGCAACGGCGCCAAGGACGACGACGAAGCTGTGTGACGAATTTTCAGTCGAGAATCATCGGCTGAGACAATACATATTGAGTAGGGTCCCCGAAACGAAGAGATCCGCTGCTCAAGCACCTTCTCTTCTGCCTCATCCCCCTTCCTAAACTTAGTCAGGTGACAAAACGCTCGTTTGCAGTTGTGCCGTATTGCCTTGGCAACATCTACAAAACGTGACAAAACGATGCTTCATGGTAACGTCACTCAAACGAAGCAGCGATTCCGTTCTCGTGTCCGACGAACGAGCAAGCACCAGTCAGCCAAAAAAGAGGCCAAAAAAAAAAAAAAAGTGTTAAACGTATCGCTCATCATCGGGCCACGTTCGGACCGCTGGCGATCAGAGGAGGGCTACGCCTCTCGGATCGTAAACAAACGACGGAAACGTTGGAAGGACGCTCCCTTGCGTCGCGTCAGACCTTGCCCGAAGAACAGGCGTCGCAAGCGAAACATGGTTACAAGCCGCCGCAAGATTGAAGACCGATTCTGCTTATTGGCGAGCCCGGGACGCATCGAACCTATGTTGTCTTCGGTGACATCACCTTACCAGGCGATGATCGATTGTGACGGCTTGTCTTCGCGGAACGCCGCTGCAGAACAGCAAAAATAGATTTATTTTCCCCATGGATCGCTAAATCGACTCGTGTGATGTCCCCCGCCGCCGCTACGTTCTCGTCCTAACTGTACAGTGCAACGGATGCCTGATATCCTAAATTCGGCGAATGTTCAACAAAAAAGTTCGAAGTTCTGCACCGCTCGGTAGGGTTCGACGAACGTCGCTTGACGGCAGTAGCCAGAAAACTGCCCGAACACAATCTGGACAATTTCGTCCCGTCGCTGAGTAAACCTGCAGAGTAGGTTGTGATCGACAGGACAAATTGAAACGGTTTTCAACGGTCCATGTTCAAGCTCGCGTTGTACAAATTTTGCGAATTAATTGGCCAGCAATCCTATGACGACCGCTACGCTGGCAACGGGTCGGGATTCGCAAGCCGAATCTCGAACTAGACGCTCAACTTCTGCACGGCTCGACGCAACGCGAATTAGCTGCGCTAGAAGAGGTCGATCGCAGCGCAGCTTGAAACGCTCAGAACTGGCGAGCGATCAGTCACGTCGTACTCATATTGCGTCACGCCGCAATCCGACGTACAGCCGTCAGTGACGTTAATGCTGGAGCAGCGAACAATATTAAATTCCAGACTAAGTTTACCAGAGCGGCCCAGCGGCGTCGCGCTTTTTTGGACGAGTTCGTCCGTATGATATCCTCAGCCAAAACTGGATTAACCATTCTTGGAATGTTTCTATATGAAGGCTGCGCATTCCGAAAATCCCAATGCGTGCACCTACATTTCGAGGGAATCTTCCCTCCTGGGAGCGTGCCTGACCCGTTGTCGATCCTGTTGGGGCCTTCGTAGACTTTCAAGCTTATTGTCTCCACTTTCGCGTGACCAAGTGCGCGGGCGGGCGTGTTTGGCACGTGACCGGCGTGGGAATACGTTCCTATCCGGGTGAGGTGGGCGTTGGTGACTCTCATCTCAGCAGAAGTCGGCCATAGACTTCGGTCCCGGTGGCCACTGATCCTCCACCCCGCTCCGTTCTGCCGCCACGGGGTCGTCGTCGTCGTCGTCAGTGTCATCCTGCTCTCGGATCACTAGTTTCTTCTTCTTCTTTTGCTTCTTTACGTTTCCTCCGACCTCTGACCCATTTCCCCGTGTCTTCTTCGGCCGCAGCTTCCTCCCCGCACTGATCTCTTATTCGTATCTTCTCGCTTCCTGGCAAAGTTGATCGGATCGGAGTGACCGCACTCTCTAGGGAGGCATTTTTCCGTACGGAATTTTATTGTCACCGATTTCCGCTCGTCCTGCATGCCGCCCCCCCCTCCTCTGGCCTGAGCAGAAGTGGCCCCTCTCAGACCGCAAGTGCGGCGTCCCCCCGCTGTCTTCTCCACAGGCCACCGCATCGGATGCCGCTTCTTTCCGACTCAATGTTGGATCTCGCCTCGCGGCACCCTCGAACGACGAATCGCCGCCATCTCTGTCGGTCTGGCCGGTGACCGTCAGAAGCGACGCGAACCTCCGTCCGCCTTCTCCCTCCGGGGACTAACCAGATTATCGCGGCGGGTGACGTGACAAGAATCGGGAGACGCTAGCCGCAGTGGTTAGGCGTAGCGTGGCCCCCACTTGCAGGGGACAGGCAGAAACGGCCATTCAACGCCAGTTCCTCCTACGAACGAACGAACGAACCCCCTTCGGCCGGTCCGATCCGTCCGGCATCGAGTTTGTGCGATGCCATCGCTGCGGTAAATTGCCACGAGAATTTTAGCGTGGGGAGGAAGATCGCACATTGGCCACCGGTGTGGCCACCTCGAAACCGACGCCGCGTCAACATCGGTATGGAATGCGTCACCACTAGTCTGGCAAGAAGCGAGCGTGGGCAAACGTGGGAGGGCAAAGCAGATGGTGGCAGAGGGACAACGGCGAGAACAGAGGGAGAAGCTTCGCAATAAAGCGAAAGCGAAGAAGCGGGGGACCCGATGGAGGAGCATGAGTGGTCCACAGTCTCTGATCTCAAGTTTCTCTGGCGCGTCCGTCTGCGACTATTGGGGGGTGAAGGGGGAGAGAAGGAGGAGGAGGAGGAGGTGTGAGAGCTGCGTTCAGCCGGTGACGGAGGCCGGCGGCGGAGTGTGAGATGAACTGACGCCCAACGCCTCCGCAATGTCCGTGTCCAATGTCGGCGTCGGGGTCGACGCGTCTGTGCGGCTCGGCTTAGCTCGAGATGGAGGTGGCAGACATGGCCGTTCAGCCGCTGCCGGATGAAGGGTGCAACACAACTTTTTAATTTCGGATCCTTCGTTCTTGTGTCGCTCGCTCGCTCGCTCGCTCGCTCGCTCCCTCCTCTTCACTCCCTCCATCCACCATCCGCCTTTCTCCGGACCGCCTCTCGCCGTCGCTGGCCGCCCTCTCTGGCGGACTCCCTTTTCTTCGAATCCTTCAACAGCAGACGGATCCTGGCGTGGCAGGTGGCTGCTGATGCCGCCTCCGTCCCCTGGAAACGCCGCCGCCGCCGCCGCTTCGCGAGCCGAACCTGCGCGCGGGGGCAGCGACAACCGAAGTAGAGAGGCTTCTTCTGCCTGGATGCCCCCCCCTGCTTGTCCGGCGCACGAAAACCGTCCCGAGGCACAGACTTTTCAGAAAATGCTTCACACTTCAGCTACCACTAAAACGCGCACACATACACAACAATTTGTCTCACTCACTCACTCACTCAGAGAAAGCCAAACGCTCGCTTCAGCCGAGAGGATTCGCGACTTTATCACCGGCAGGATGAAGGTTGAAATGAGAACGTTTCACTATTACACAGTATTCGAGTATGCGGCGAGTATCTTCGACGAAAGCACTCAACCTCACAGGGTCGGTCGGTCGGTCGGTCGGTCGGCGTTCTTTTTGTATTTCGTGTAAATAGCCGAGGGGACCTCGCTTCTAGGAACGAGTGCGTCCCACGCGATGACAAAGCGATGAATCTGCATGTTATGAGCACATAGCCAAATACGTTCCTATTCGTTCCTAACGATCCGCGCGCCCGAGACAAGGCGCGGATCTTCTTTCCAGAGCAGCAGCAGCAGCAGCAGCAGCAGCAGCAACAGCAGCAGCAGCAGCAGCAGCAGCAACAGCAGCAGCAGCAGCAGCGGCTCGTCCAATGGTGCTGAACCTATCCTCTGCAGTCCTAACAGTTCAGTTGGGCGGTTAAACGTAGCGTAGATTAGTCCCAGTGGCCAAGCCGCTCCAACGTTAGTGCGTAGCCAACTCGGTCAAGCGAACATTCGCCTCATGCGCGCGTTTCTCGTTTCTCTTCGGCCGTTACAGGTTGCTCTGGTGGTTTACAGTTGAACCTGCAGTTTCAGACGAGCTCTCCGCGCGGCCTCCTGGCCTACCAGTCGGGCCGGCGAAGTGTCCTTGCCCTCGAACTGGACGACGGCCGAGTGAACCTCATCTTCAAGCGGAACGGCGAACTCAACACGCTCACGAGTCCTCAGAGAGTGTCGGACGCGTACTGGCACAAGCTACAGGTTGAAATGCACGCCAACGGCAGCGTCATCTTCTACGTTGACACGAGCAAAATCACGTGGGACGGTGAGTTCTAGTCGAGCGCTAGACGACGCTTCAAGACGGGGATGTCAACATGTCAAGGCGTCGTCTTGAACGTCGTTGACGCCTCTAGTCGACAAACACGTCGCTGCTATTACGTTCTCTACGAACAAATTAGGTAGCTGTTCGTGATGTTGCTGCGTCAACATCTACGCGTCACGCGTTGTTGTCGCCTGCTACTCGCCAACAAACAACAGCGGACGCGTCCAAGAACAGTCGAAACATTGACGAGGTTGCTCTGCCTTGACGGCTCCAATCGGAGGCCCCTCGTTAACATCGACGAGTCTTCAGCTTAGCCGAGAACAGGTGGTGGAGGCTGTTGCATTTTTATGCTCCGATACGCTAGCGCCGTCCTGCAGTGCAGATGCAGGACGGCGCTAACATGAACGACCTTGATGTCTTCGGCTAACGGAAGTTGAAGCGAGTACCACTCGTCGTCACGCAGCGGACCTTTGGCCTTTCCGGTCCTAGCGGCGTCACACGCCACAACAACATGGAACGAAGTAAAGGATCATGGGACAAGGTCATAACTTCATTTCTGGTATCGTTGGGAACGGAGCGCGCATCTGAAACGCGTTTGCCAAAAATTGAACCAGACGGTGGGAGATGAAGTTAGGGGGAAAATGGCCGGGGGGAATACGCAGCGGGAAGGGATAGAGGGAATAATTAAATGCACTCACTGACCATGGAAATGGACAAAGGGTCCAGGTGGGCAGGAGGAGTACGAGGCGACCTTGAACGAGCACAGGATGACCGTGAGAAAGGTTGCAGAGAAAACTACAGATGATCTGTCGATTTCGGTCTGATATTTTATTAGCCACGACGCCGCCGCCTCCTCTCACGATTCGTATACCCCTGAGAGCCGAGCCGAATCGATCGAGAGACGAACTTCATTCACACTAGTCGTCTCAATAAATAACATGAACGCTAATAAATGTGTCCTATTGTAGAAGATCTGTGCGCCATCGCATGTAGATCTTCTCCGACGTAGTCCCGTTGAAGCGCAACGATTTGCTCCTCGCTCGTTTCGCTAATGATTCCTGTCAAATGTCTGGATTAAATAAACAGCTTCTTCTCCTGTTCCTGATCGTGTTTCGAACATTTTCCCAACTTCTGCCGGCGGACTTCGTTGCGCCGAAGCCTTCTCATCCGTTTAGGCTGTCGACGACCGAGCAGAGACCCTTCACACAGGTGGCCTGGCGGCCCTGATTCAGGCAGGACGTCCCATCGGCCTGATAGGTGTGCTTGAATTGCGTTTTGTTGTTGTGCTTGTTCAACAGTCCGGTGTCGGCGCACAACAGTTTGCAAGGCTCGACAACGAAGGGCGACGCTTTTCCCACGGGATTCGCGATGAGCGCTTGGCACGTGGCCTCGTCCTCTTTACTGGTCGCCGGAAGGACGCATTTGCCGTCGACACAGACGTACTCACCTTGGGGGCCACTGCAGGACACGGCCAAGTTCATCGCGATGTACCTGCAAGTTCAGGTCGAATACAGCGAGAGCAGTTACATTTCGGAAGAACACAGCTGTGACCTTCGTTCGGCCTCAGGGTCGGCTCATGGTGTCATCGGCCCAGGACGACATCCTAGGACGCACGGCGTGCTTGTGCGTGCTTAAGCACTCGGCACTGTCCCTCGATGCGCATGAGTGAGTCTGTACAAACGAGAACTCGAGAGAGAGAGAGAGAGAGAGCGAGAGAGAGAGAGGGATGAGGTCTCAGACGATTGCTCAACAACATCCTTCAGCGAGTTTTGTTG
>MNPL01011050.1:22241-50876 GCA_002081605.1 Tropilaelaps mercedesae
GATGCCCTACCACCGGTGCCGAACTCTAGCCGAACACGTTTTTGTCAGTTTGTAGGATGCGTGCGTTCGCACGGCGCGTGACGAAGAGGGACAGAGCCGAACGGACAAATGCGGGGGCGGCCCCTCGGCCATCTTCGCTCACATTCGATCTCTCATGGTACGTCTCAGGTGCACGCAACAGCAGCATCCGCAAACAGGCGACGGTGTCACGCGGCGGAATTCGAGTGTCAGAGAAGTCAGCGTCGTAGAAAAAAGGTGCCAACCACTTCGTACGCGGCCCTTTTTGGCTGTTTCCAATGTCACGCACGAGTGTGGTACGACGGCCGTGCGTCTGACGTACTTTGCAGCGCTGAGTACTCACCGAAGGTCCTCCTGAGTGGAGGACACTCGACCAGATAGGACGCCGCGACGAGCGCGGACACAAAAAATCAAAAGATCGGACAAACGCGAGTGGCCTCCGTGATCGATGGCGGCGCATTTTTGGGGGCTGCTTGCGTTCCTGGTCGTCGAGTGGCCTTTTCGACGTGATAGGGTTAATGTAACACATTACCCCTCTCTGTGCCCCCGTCTTCTACGACCACGGAAATCCTTCCACGAGGATCCTTCCACGAGGATCCTTCCACTCGAATTTTTTCCCACTTGAACCGTGTTGGGCCGGCACCCAGCGCACATCGTCGGTCGCTATATATGGCGGTCCAATTTCCTTTTAGTCATATATAGCAAAGGTCAAATGAAGTTCGCGTTGTGCTAATGCGTATCGGAGTTCTCGCTCGACTATTACGAACAGCAGGGAACTGCTACGTGGGACAGTTTCGGCATTGCCATTACAGTCAGCGGCGTGATGTGAATGTTATTCGATCTCGGGTCTCTGATCGTTTAGCGCGTCGGAAGGATGAGCCCACAAAAACCCATTCACGCCTATTAGCTGAGCTAACCTGGGCAACTTCTTCCTCTTGTTCGATGCTTCTTCCTCTTGCTTGAATGCGGTCCATAGCCGCGGCATAACTGCGCGATCTTCGCGTGTGAAGATCGCGCAGTTATCCACACGCGCGTGTCAGACTCGCGTACGGACGCGCATCTAAATATCTATATCGAATATAGAGATCCCGTGATCGTTCGCTAAATGTGTTTTATTGTTCGTCTTCCCGATTTCAGCAAACTATACTCGTGGAGGGCTTCAAGCTATAGCAGAAGAAGACTGCTCGTTCGACACGCACTTCTACGTTGGCGGAGTAGATGCCAAAAATCGGCAACGGGCACAGGCACAAGGCGTAAAGCCGTACCAATATTCGCTAGCAGGTCGGTTTGTTGTGTTTGCTGACTATGATTAGAATCGCACCAGTTGTACGCACACAACAGCGTTCCCCTAAGAACAACTTCTCCAAGTTAATAAGTGATGCGTAACACACATATTTACCTCGGACTCACTAAACGTCTCCACGTCTGCACGCTGATGTGCGATCTGCACGCTCGGTAGCTCGCAACTATGAACTTACTACAAGGCATGATCGATTTCGTCGGCGGTAATTATCGTCATTGGCCGCGCGAACGTTTCTACTAACTAAATCTGGCATTTCTTTTGGTTCGGTCTTACTTACTTTTTTGCGGATGGGGTACATTCGCTTCTGCTATCGCTCTTAGCGGCTCGGCCGACTAAGCCAACTGACGTGACGGCTGTATTGCAAAGACACGTCGACGTGTGATATTTGCTAAGAACCTGACATGGTCCGGCTACTTGTCAGGATCGTTCGTATGTCACGGTGAACTGTCTACAATAGAAGTTTAATTGCTTTTGTGATACGCTGCGCGTGTTTCTGCGATATTTTGTTATAGGTTGTGTTCACTACATGAGGTTGAACGGCAGGCCGCTCGGTCTGGAGGACGCTCTGGTAACAAAAGCGGTTTCCAAGGGCTGCGTTTGGAAATATCCGTGCCTCAAAGAGCCGTGCGTAGAGGGCGCCGACTGTCTCCAGGTAAAGGAAACCGTATTCCAAAAAGAGAGCGAGAGTTCACGTATATATATATATATATATATATATAGGTAAAGTACTTTCGTAGGATCCGGGTCTCTGGCACCGTCAAGCCTTTGGCGAACTGTTAGAAAAGTGGGGTCGACGCCCATGAATTGTGTATATTTGCTCGCAGTTGATTGAAAAACCAAATTCAGAAGGCCAAGCAGAAAAAAACATAGCAATTACTTGGAAAAGGCATCGCTTCGAAAACGCAGAAACAAGCTCGCGCAGTAACAACACACAGAACCCGAACCATTCGAGGACTACTTTAATAGGAGGAGCCTCAGCAATAGCAGCTTTCACATAATCCTCGTGATCCGTTACATTAGCGAGTTGTTTCTTTGTCTAAAAATGTTTCAGGTGGGAATCGATAGCTTCCAGTGTGTTTGTGACACTGCCAAGATCTGTACAAAGAAAAGCTTCACCGCCAACTACAAGGAGACGTACGCCACCAGTGCAGATGATGACTCTCCTAGCGAAAATGTATGAAGAATCCTTTAAATGAATATTTTTAGAACTGGCTATCAGCCAACATTTAACGTCTTTGTTTGCATTACCCTGTAAGGCGGATCACACCCGATAAACGTAGAACCTCTATTAGAGTTACACTCATTCGTTCGTTGTATGTACATATCAGCTGTATGAAGTCAACATTTTATTGGTTTTTTCGAAACAGACGCTTTTCCGTTTCAAGTTCAATTGTTCTTAGCTAAATATTTTGCTATATATATATATTTATATATATATCTCAGTATATATGAGAGCGAGAGAAAGTGGCATATCATACATCCATAAATTTCCTGCAGTGTTGAGAAAATATAGGTTGGATGCATTATGTCAAAATCGGCTGCGCTAGCTCAGAGAGTTCTATCGGGGTGAGTGACTGCATTTTCGAAGCAAAAGCTTGCGCCAAGCAAAAGCTTGCGCCACCCACATTTTACCTTCTAATACCTCTGAAGATGGCTTAGAAGCAGATTGCCACAAGTAGCCGGGCGTCCATCACTCTAGCCGACAGAGATCGATTCCACGCACGTTGAAGAAAAATTCGGTCGAGGGTGGGTTACTCCCATCATGATAGTTAAATTGCAAAAAGTGACTGGGTACATCCGAAGGTTATGATTTCGTGTATTTCGGCATGAAAGTAATAACCGAAAAATATATCAAATCCATGAGGTCTCAGCGTCGTAACAGTCTAACCGCATCGTAGTTCCGAAATTCGCAAAACTCGAAAGAAAATCAGCGGCCACCCCAAAAGCTGGCTTTTTGTCTACAGTTGGATGGGAACCCTACCGAGCTTTAATTTCCATTCGTATGATACCATATTTACTCTACTTTGTTTCTACTGCAAACCTACACACGTACCACACGCTCGACGCCCGAGGTGGTTGGTGCGAAACATTGCGTAAATCTGCTGTCGCCAAAACTCCGGAATAGACACTCAGCGGCACAGTGTCCGCTACCACCAACGACGCGTCAGTTCCAATTTTCTCTGCCCAGTACCGACTCGATTGCCTTAGCAGACGTGACGAGACGCAACGCGCGTGAACACGCCCGCAACGGAAATAAGAAGGGGAGCGGAGCGGCAGAACAAAGTGACGTGGACCTCACGTGGATCTTGCGCAAGGCACTTACTAGATAAACAGTTGTCATGCATCTATTTTGGATTTCTTTTTTGTGCTCATCCAATCATTAAGACAGTTGCGCTGGGAATACGGAAAGAATGTGTCACGATGCTAAAACGGCAAAATCTGTGAAAGTACATCTGTTGATGGTCTTCTACCAGCTGGCCCAAGGATTGCCATCAGCGGACAAATGCGTCTCAGCAATTTTGACTTTTTTCAGGATCACAAAGGCATAAAGCGGTGACCTCTCTCGTCTAGCGGTATAAAACATTAGAACCAGACTATAGAGGGTCCTTGCTCTAAGAACCGTCTCCGAACGGGATTAAGACGCACTTCGTGGATATGGTGCCACCACAAAACCGTACCTTTCCCTTACATTTTCCCATTCCAGCGTATCTCCCTGTTACGACTTAAGACGTACCATTCTATGTCCGTTGTCCTCTGCCTTTGTCAAAGCTGAATCCTCCAATTGGATCTCTCGAAACTCTCCCCCATACCTAGTTGAATATGCACAGCCCTAAATATATTGCGTTTCTCGTTAAACGGAGCCATCGTTACCAGTTGGTAATGATGCATTAACAGCCGATACGATATTATCCAACGCTAATGTGCGCGAGTGTGCGTCTCTACGGGGGGTAAGATTTTGTGTGGCGATCTAACATATGCTTGTGTGGCCATTCCAGGTCCTAGCCGTAACCCCAGTGGTGGTACATGACGGAGGCGTGGAGCACCTTAGTCCTGAGCACATTCATCTGTTAGTAGATTTGCAGAAATTAGGACTCCGTCCGGGCGATATCCATTTCTCAGTGCTGGTAGGACCCCATCACGGGTCGTTGGCAAATGAGCGCCTCAAGACCTCGGATGAGATAACCACATTCACTTACAGGTATATATATGTATATATATATATATATATATATATAAAATAGTAAAATCATATTAACAAGAGGCAATGCAGTTGATACGCTGACGGAATACTATTCTAGTAGCTTTGATCCCAAATAGGAAAACGGAATATTTCGCCAAGAAAACAGGCGATACACTTGTTTTTTTGGCCTCGGCCTTCACATAGAGAATATATAGGTGTGAGATTTTTATACAAAACGAACTAGAGAGATCCGAAACTATCTACAATCGAAATTATGGCATAGCCGGTAGTGATTTACGTGGCATAGCTGAGAGTAAACTTTTATTTAACAGGGAAGTTTTCCCAAGGTTGAAGGGCCCTGCGGAGCAAATTAGATGGCCTGACTAGGAAGTTAATAGCATTAACCAACATGAAATCGAACAAATCTCCTTGTTTGCCTCGATTAATCAGCTAGAGATGCTTAGGAAATTTCGCTTGATGACTTGAGGTAGCATAGAATGTAAAATAAGATCCACATTTCCACTTTATTGTTCATGTGGATCGAACATACACTGCATTCGACTACGGTTCACTTTTATAAAGGTTCCACTATTATAAAAATCACCTTCCACCACAGGAAATAGCATGAACCTCCCAATACCTTCTTGAGACGTGTACAAAAGAAATTTTCTCTGGACGACGAGGACAATCAAACAAACACCAGTGAATATCTCTTCTCGGGCGCGAACAAACGTTTTTCAACTAGAAAACGGCTTGAACAGCCGAACGTGTTGATCTACGGGGTCCAGATTGGATCGAGCTCGGAACCGAATTTGTTTAGACCCTCTTAGATAGCCAAGCCAAACACTGGCTGTATCGCTAAATAATTCATAGTCCGTTCTCAGCTTTAAAAAAAAAAAAGCTGCTTGGGGCCACAAGCAATGTAATAAATATTTAAACAGTGTAAAACCGGCTGACCAAGCTGAGCTTCGAGTCGCGCGCGATTCCCACGTGATCTTCGCTGTGGTTATAGCCGCATCGTGAACGATGAGCCTCAATTCGAACAGTACCATTAACGACACTCGTCTACAACTTCCGCCGCTTCCACTAAAACTGGCCTGTGACTATATGACGACGCCGTCTAGCGATGCGCCGCTTTAGGTCATCATCGGGGACGCTGGAAACGGTGCCAAGCTAGAGAAGGAGAGAGGGGGGAGGGGGGGGGGCAGTACTAAATAAATAAACTGTTGAGTAGATTTGCATGAAACGCACCACTCGCCTTATTTGATGAACGGCATTCTCGTATGCGTCTTATAACACAAATAGACGTTGAACTTTTACCTCCTTTCGCTGGGTTTCCACCACAGCCGACCGTTCTCTTCTGCGGCAGCCTAACGTTTTACGAGGAAAAGACAGCGTTTTGAGAAATTGCGCCCGTGACTTCGTTTCTGCCGGACGAGCTCACCTCCACAACAATGCTTCAGCCTGCTTTTCCCCCTGGGTGTCCTGCTCGAAGACTGCGGCATGGCTGTTGACGGCACCCCGGAGAGCAGCCGTACCTTGCCCTAACCGCCCTTTCTATGCTGGCTTGCCAACCACAAACCGAAGTGACCCCGGCCAAGCGACCCGTGAGCGCGTACATTCTGTTTCAGATGGCTTTTGCGCACTTCAAAGCTGTCCGTTGAGACCGGTCAGGGGCCTGAGAACAGAACCCAACGGCTGAACTGGCGCAGTCCACCGTTGATGAACTACCGTGCGCCAGTCGCCTTACCACCATCGCCGGGTTCAGTTGACGAAGGAACGAGTAGTGAAGCCACAGCCGGTATGAATCCAACCCCCTGGGAAGGGGGAAAAAAATGCTAGAGACTGCCAGTATTGAAGTCAATGGTCTGGAACATATGAGCGGTGCTAGACGGAGGCGGGGTGGGGCCCGCAGTCGTTCATGCATAGACGGCTGGGAGGGCGCCCGCCCATTGGAGTAAGCCGCCTAGCGGATTGGATGAGAGCGAGCAGAGGGACAGCAGCGTTGAGCTAAGCCCTTTGAATGGAATCTGCCGATATGATATGGCCACTCTGCCAATAAGTTAAGCTATTGAACAGTTGGCTGGTGGAGACATCATGATCGTCTTCTGTGCAACAACCCCGAGCATACCTCGTTCTCGACTTCTCCCCCTTCCTTCCTTCCTTCCTTCCTCCTCTGTTCCTCCTCCTTCTCGTGGACACATAGGAGCTAACGTAAATGATCGCACCTCAACTAGTTTTTCAGTTAGCGTGCTTTTTGGAACTTGTAAATGTTATACAGTTATGGGTTTCGGACAGACCGCTTGCCAGTGATATTGCAAAAATTGTAGTTTCGTGTGTTTTTCGTGTGTCTCTAAGTCAACCGGGTCTGGCAGTTGTCGTCGCTGTTGCTCATACGGTTACATTTACCGATTGTTCCAGAGATGTCAGCCGATATCGCGTCGTGTACACGCATGACGGCAGCGAGGCGGCGAACGACAGCGTCGTTCTCGAAATGAGCGTCGCGCCGTCGACGCTCCTGCTGCAGCGGCTGCCCAAGGCACTTTCGGAAAAAATGCAATTCATGCTGCACATCGCCATCTTGGCGCAACAGAACTCGCCCACGCACAGTTACGATGCACAGGTCGTGCTCACGCTCGCCCGCCACACGAAAAAACAGCTGACCAACGACCTCCTCAAGATCGACGACGTCCAATTCGTCGACGAAGGCGCCGCCCGCTTCGTAGTGCACATCGACGAGCCAGAAAACACGGGCTTCGTCGACAACTTCAAGAACCCTGGTGTCGCCGTGGCGAACTTCACGTTCCATGACCTCAAACAGAACCTCATCTGGTTCAACCACCGGGGGAACGGGTCGTCGGCATCGTTTGGCCTGACTTACAGTTCGCCGTCGATATCGAGGGAAATCCTCGTCGACATTCGCGCATTTCCACTCGACATCACCGTGGTGAACAACACCGGCGCGCGGGCGTCACACGTCACGTCGACGATCATGACGAATCAGATGCTGGCGTTCGTGACGAACGCACCCGAACAGGGCCTCGACATCCGGTTCGACATCGTCACAGCGCCCAAGTACGGCACAATTCAGCGGCTGAAGAACAATTCGGTCTGGACGAACACGACGCACTTTTCGCAACGTCAGTTGACCCGCCACAAGGTACGGTACGTTCCGACGCCGCAGGCCGCCCTCGACAAGCCTGTAGAGGACGCACTGGCGTTCACCGTGTCCTGCGAGAAGGCCAAGCTGTCCACCCTGCACTCGTTCACATTGAGCTTCACCTCGGACTGCGTGTTTGCTGCGACGAACAACACGCGCGTCATTCACGACACTCGGCAGGTCGTACTCACCGAGCGTGACCTCCGGTATCTGGACGGGCACGCCGACTCACGCATCACCTACACGTTGGCAGCCACCCCAAAACTCGGCAGACTGCTACTCAACGGGGTGGTGTTATCGGTCGGCTCAAACTTCACGCAGCGGCACCTCGCCCAGAAGAACCTCGTCTACCGGCCGTCCAAGTCGGTGATCTTCTTCGAGGATTCGTTCAAGTTCAACGTCTTCTCGAGCAATCCGGCGACGGCCGGTTTGACCGCTCAGGTGTTCACGCTACGGTCAGCTAACAGTGATTCGTTGATTATAGCCAACATGCGCGTTCCCGAAGGGGAACGGTTGGCCTTCAAACTTGCTAAGCAGGCCTCGAAACAGAAGTTCATCATTAAGGTACGTAGAAGTTCCGGCATGTCCGGAAACGGCCGTTAGTGTATAGCTTATTTTCATGGACGTCATGTGGCGAAATTGGTGAAAGCAGTGCTTCATTGTCGAGGTTGCGCTGACGTTTTAGGGTTATTTCGTCGGACGAGACGAACTCGATGGAAAATCTCGTATCGAGTCCGTCAGCGGTTTCTGGTTGACTAGTTTTTTTTTTTTCAAATTGCCTGCCGTTGAAGGCAACGCATCCAATACGTGACATCGAGGTGGATTATTTAGAAGGGTTTCTTGCTTTTACCATCCACAGGCGAGTTGCGCAATGACTTTTAGAACAATATAATGGTTTGTTTTTTTTTTTTTTTGCGTAAAAGCTAAAACTGCACAAATCGATGTTTACGTTGGCTATGATTACCGTCGTCCCTATGGACGAGCGTACGGCCGGAAAAAGGCCGTCTCGTCCTTCAGGTCCAGTAAAGATCCTGTTTCCCACCTGTTCCTAATCCACACACACAGAGAAAAGGCCATGGCTCAAGTGAACCGTGGCCAGAAGCGAGTTCTCTCTGCTCTCTACTTCATGAAGGAAAAGGCTCGATGGTCCAATAGCTACGAAAGGCTAGCAAAATTCGGCATAGCAACCTACTAGGACCACCTGGCTCGTCCTATTCCGATGGGCAGTAGTTACGTGCGTTTAACCGCACGCTATACGAGTGGAAGGATAACAACGCCACCCAGGCCCTGGTCCTATTGAACAAAGTCGAGTAGCATTGATTAGTAACGGCTGTCCTGCAACGCCCATCCGGACCTCGCAGCGACCTTTCCTTCACTCTGTTCGCGTTAGTGGTGATTCTTCCAACGTAAACCGACCCAGCCTGGCCGATTTGTCTGTGAGGTGCGCAAATCGTCGGAGCCAACTCGGTTGCTGCTTCGGGCAAGAAAATAGACCACAGATGGGGGCGATCGTGTCACAGACGATCACAGAGTGGCTGTGGAGTTCGCCGATGTCCTCTCATGGCCTCTCCGATTTCAGCGTAGCTATGTTATGCGACCGTGGGCTCGATAGACGCCGCTGAATCGATCAGTAGACGGTCGATCAGCTTCGTCGGACGTCGGCCATTATTGGAACAAAGAGGAACCACTTCGTCGTTATTCTTGCCGTCCGGGTGTTCCGAGCCGGGTCTCGCATCTTTGTCTGGTCGTCGCGTCCCGCACTTGCAGGAAAAGCGGGAAGGGAAACCCTCAATAATCGGGCCACTATGAGCCTAACGTCTGAGACGTGGCCTACGTCAACGCTATCTCTCAGCCGGCAGTGGGCGGTCTACTTGGCCATTTTCGCTAAAGTGGTGACACGACTACACTCCGTTCCATCCCGACGCTTTTCTAGCGGCGTTTCATGTTACCATTACGTTTGAGCTGCTGCTGCTGCTGTCTACGTTGCATGAATCGATGCTCAGCCCCATACCGAGCCTGACAGGGAGCCAAAGCTTCCCGCTTCCCCTTGATGGCTGGCGGCGCCTTAAAAATGGACGGAGCCTGTCCCGCACCCTCGACGGATGGTCGGTGGCGCAGGCCTTGGCAGCGTTCGAGACGTTGTGATGGCGAACTGCGAAGCCCTTTTTGGCCCGAGCGCCGAGACTGCGTGTCCACGTGCGCATGCAGGCCTATGGCCAGATACAGTTACACAGACATCCTCAGAGCAGCGTCCAGCGAGCGACGTAAATGAAAACCGAGTGACGAGTTGCCACGTTTTCCATATGCATATGCTCGTCTCAAAGGAAGCTCAGGACGAGTGAGGAGCCCGTTACTCAGTGTTCGTTTGCTGAGTTCATCACACGGCGATGCCTCTACTTGCTTGAGCGCCCGCTCCTGGACTTCAGCGCATCGTACGCGATCTCCTATCACTCGCCTCATTCATCCCCTTAGCCAGTTATGTCGTCGTTGTCGCCGTCGTCGCCGCGGCGTCTAGCACCGCATGACGTGCGTGCGAATGTCGGCAAAGAGTGAAGCAACTACGCACTTTAGCGCATTTTCATTTGTTTCTGTGCGTTACCAACTTGTCCCGGAGTCCCCAAAACTCCTGCGTCTCCTCGCGTCCTTCACGCCGCCATAGCTCCGGAGTCGAGATCTCGGCCTTTGTGTGCCTGCGTGGTCGTTTCCGTGCTAGGGCGGCAAATCAAACAGAGTGAACGATGAGGCGCGTCCTGCGGTCTCCGGTAGGTGCACAGATGCGATCCGGAAACAGGCCAGTGAACGAACGAGCCAGAAGGACCTGTCCAGAACGACCCCCCGTCCTACACCCCATGCTAGCCCCTCTCATAGACCACTTTCCGACACAGAACTCCTCGGTTCCCTGATTCCCTCACTCTGATTCTGTTTCTCTTAGCCTTTTCCGCGCACCGGCGTCTCTAGCACCGCTCGTATCTGGTCCGATATTGCCTCCTTTGTTGCGCTCTGCGTCTGTGCGCAATGCCCCACTTGTGTCCCTCAGCCCCCTCTCTTCCGTGTCTTCTCGTCTACGTCAGCCATGGACGGCCACTGGTACAGCTATCGCGACTACCCCCGCTGCTGCCATTTTGCTACGGCCGTTGGCATGGCTCTTACGTCCCTATTGCCTTTAGCGTGTGCACGCTCGTCCAGCAACGGCCGCAGGCCTATGGGAAAACTGCGCAAAGGAGAAACACACAATGTCAGGGCGCAAAGGTGAGGGCCATGTATGGCCATACGGGGGCATGGCAACCACGAAAGGCGACACGCCGCCGAAGAAATGGGTCCAACAGCCTCTGAAGCCAAACAACGCCACCCGACGAAGGCTGTAGACCTCGGATCTGGCACTTGGCCAGGGCGAAACCCGAAAACCCGTCCAGTCATTTCCAGGCGGTACTCCAACGAGGGTCTGGAGAAGCTGCGATCTAGCCCGGAGCAAACAGCGAACTAGAAGTAGGACGAGTGGAATGGTGAGGCTATGAAACCAAACTGAGCCTTTTCGAGTTCTCCACCATGCGTGCAGGCCACTGACGCCAACGAAGCAACCCTCGACTTTCCATCCCTTCGCGAATCAGTGAGGCGTAACTGAGACGCAGGGGAGAACCGCGCCAACTTTAATATCCCTTCCCGTCGGCCACGCCGCCACACCAGCTATCGCCAATCGTCGGCTACTTTCCTCTGATTCGCCGTGAGCTTCTTTCATGGTAGCCCCTCCACAATGTTCACTGAACGAATAGTAATAATACATAATAGAGCAAAGTGGCTCAGGAGTCGATGGGTCGCGGACGTTGGACAACGCCGGACAAAGCCAATCGTACGCGGACCATCGCTGTAGCAATGCGCGAACTTGCCACATATCGAATTCGTTCGAGCTTGCAAAAAGCTCGAATTCCCTATGGAGCACGCGAACAAAGCACCCCCAGAGTCTTGACGGCAATTCCAGTTAAGCAAAAACCATGCCGGAGTAGATCAGATGTCAGATCAGCTTTCTCATTTTTGTCTTCATTTTTCTAGAAATGACAGAGAGAAGAAATCCGCCATAAGGCTCATAGGCATGTCATGAAGCAACTGCAGAACCGATTCGCAATTGAGAAGAGTTCTATTTTTGTGTCACTATTCGTTTATCGATAGATTCGTACCGGAAGGCTTTCGTAATGAACGACTCATAGGAGGCGAAACACTGAGAGGTATAAAACTGTTTATCGAACTTACTGAACTAGAAGCTGACCGGGGGCCCACGGGTCTTGGCAAGCATTTGTTAGACGCTATTGCCTCCGCATTAACTTGGTCCGCTATTTTAGGAAGACAAACGGCGTTACGGCGAATACAACCGAGGACGAAGCACCGTCGTGCAACTGTTTTACACTCTAAAATCGTTACTACTCGATCGACAGACGCACACTGGTCAAAGTTTAGGTTATTGCGATATATTCATCCGAGGATGAAATATTAAGAAAGTGCCGTACGTAAAGTCTGTCTCTTCTTCCCCAGCAGGATTCTAAAGTTCGCGAAATCGCCTCAACGTAATCGAGACCGACAAGCGTCGTTCTATCACCTCAACCACCACATGCGCGGTGCGCACGCATTAAAGTTGCGCAACTTTGTTGCAATAAGTTGGCATGAGTTAGCTTGTCGAGTGTCGTCTCAGTTCTCTCTGCTCGTTACGATAAAACAATTGTCCTGGCCTGGCTGATCCGGCGGATTAATGTCAGCTATTTATTTGAAGATCCTCCACAGAATCTAGGTGTTAATTAATATTGATTATAATTAATTCTCTTTCCGGTCGTAGATCAGTGGACCGCCTTCGCACGGAGCTGTGGAGCGCTCTGGAGAAAAAGGCCAGTTTCGGCCAGCGGCCGAGTTCCCGACCGAGGCCGTGGCTGCAGGTGAAGTCTTCTATAAACACGATGACAGTGAATCGGCCAGAGACAAAATCGTGTATGAGGTCGTCAAAGAAAATTCCACCGAAGTCCTTCAAACCGGAGAGGTGCGGTTTTTTCCATTTGTTATTCGCTACTCTCTCGCTAGTGATTACGAAAATCACAGCTCTCATACTCGTCTACCTCAGTAGCCCACTCAAATCGTTCATGTCACGTTAATGTTTCTACGAATATATGGGTCTCTATGTGTTTGAAAAATTTCACTTCTTCAACTCTCCGAGTTGAACACAACCAGTTATTACCAATAGTCATATTCTAACCACCGTGTCAGCCACGAAGGTCACTTTAGTGTGTCCGCTTAGGCAATTCGGCATAATTTTTACGAATCGTTCGAGGACTTCCTGTCGATCAACTGCGCAACTAAAACGGTCGTTAGGTTTGCCTGTATCGTTAGAGATAGCCGCCGCGTTCATATGTGAGAAACGTGCCCGCTAACGAATGTCTGACCATTTCCAGTGTTACGTGACAATTATCCGTAGAGTAGCTCACGCTTAAAACGGCTAACTCGCTTTCTATGTGCGTTGGCCAGCGGTTGCGCGGTAATACGAATCTATTGGCTAATTTTTTCCGGCAGTTCTCGTTAGATAATCAACTTAGGTGGGCCAACACGAGACCGAAACAGAGATAAATAAGATGGAGGAGTCGATGAGCTGATGTTGGAGGGAAGGAAGCAAGTAAATCGAGCATTGCGGCGGAAAAATGGGAGGCCGCATCGAGTGTCCTGTTCTCCTACGAGGGCGGCTCCAGCCGCTTTCCGTACGGGCTTTAGGACTACTTCAGAGCAGGAGATCTGCCGTAGCTCGCCAGCAAAACTTCGCTAGATACGAGTGGCTTGTCTATACGGCTTTCTGAATTGCTTGTCAAAACATTGCATGGAGGGAATCTTACTGAAGACCGCCTTGTCATGCTGCTGTGTTGTGACTCCAGGTAAATATCGATATTTCTCTGAAAAACGATAACCCACCACGGAGAACGCAGGAACAAGTGTTCCATATCGCATACCAGGCCGAGAAAATACTCTCGAGCATGCATCTGCGCTACGAGGATGCGGACACGGATACCGACCCTTCAAAAATCACCATCAGCCGGAAGGAAATCCCCAACGCGATGCTCGTCAAGTAAGGCAACATCCTGCAAATGCACGCGTAGGACCTGAAACGATCTCTGATTTCGTTGTTGGTAGTTGGGCATCGGGGTCCCGTAATGGGCCCGCGTTACAACGCTGGAGCTGCATTTTTACTGTTTTCTTTTTGTGCGCAATCGACGCATGAAAGCGATGCGGATATATTCGTCAATCACCCTGATATCGGTGCAAATTTTGTTCGGTCTTTGCAAACGCAATTCCCAAATAGTTATGTGCCTATAACAGGGGCCGTGTCGGTGGCTAACGTAGGTGATTATCTAATATAGAGTCACTCAATGGCCGCACTATGTAGACACGCAGTTCGCGATGCAGACTTACAGGTAAATACATCGGACTAGGCGACGGTGGGGCATTCTATGTGTAACATTATTTATGTTGCCTACGTTACAGTCGTGTAATAGTCACATTACGACAACACTTGGTACTGGAGTGTAGTGTTTATTCTTCTGCCGACAGACAGAGAACTTCTTTGACCCCTCTCTCGGAGCACACGCCTCGTAATATTTGGGTAACAATTTTTTAATCTCAGGAACGATGATAGCCGAAAGGAGGTTCAACAGTTCACGCAGAAGGACATAGATGACGAAATGATTCTCGTGAGACACACCGGCGGGGATTACGGCCGTGCTGTATTTTGGGTCTCCGACGGACAGTTCTACGCTACAGGTACGTCAGCATATTTTATGTTTTCTCATACATTGGTGTTGTCCCGCATTGAGCGCCGAAGGTACATTTGTTAACGCATTATTTCCTAGTTGCTGACCTTCCTTTGTCCTGTGGTTTGCACTGAATAAGGAAATGTCAGATGCAAAGAAAACACTTAACGACCAGGGGAAGTAGGCTCGCGCGCTCGTCGTTTGCCGTGACGAGACGCCTCGTGTACGACAAATCTATACGAGTGTAATCACCTGAGCCGTCGCAGTGACACCGTTTCGTGTTGTATCGGCTTGCTCGCAATCTTCAACAGGCATTCTGGAGATCGTGGCCTCGCCACCGTATCTCAACATTACAACGAACACCGGACTTCTACTCGAGCAGGGCTCATCGGCTCCGTTGCTGCCGAGCAATCTGTCGGTAGACACGAACCTCAACGTCAAGCCCTCCGAGGTGGTGATCAACGTCGTCCAGCCGCCTACACTTGGAAAATTGCGCTTTGCTCAGAGCAG
This sequence comes from Tropilaelaps mercedesae, assembly GCA_002081605.1. Classification (NCBI taxonomy): domain Eukaryota; kingdom Metazoa; phylum Arthropoda; class Arachnida; order Mesostigmata; family Laelapidae; genus Tropilaelaps; species Tropilaelaps mercedesae. The sequence continues at coordinate 37,187 of MNPL01011050.1, forward strand.
CGAGCAGGTCATCAACAAGTTCACCGTGCGAGACATTCAGGAAGGTTGGTTGATATATACAGCAGTAGCAGCAGTCGGCTGAATCTGTAAACAGGGTAACAGCGGTGAAATCTGGAAGGACGTCGCGCAGGCTTCCGAGCCGAGTGGGGAGATGTACAATCACAGAACGAAGCCAAGATTAGACTCGAGCTAGCTCTTGGCTAGATGCTTTGGCCACATATCTCAAAGTGGGATGAGCAGTTGCGTGGAAACCACCTAGAGAACTACCATGCATAAGGAATCTTTCTAATGTAGGAGCGTTCCCTACGTGCCTATTCGGAGCCGATTTTATTGAGTCGAAGCGAGGTCGAGAGCTTATTAGATTACCTATATTCGTATAACAGAAAACGCTTTGAGGTGAACGTCAGAGCATGAAATGGCATTTGAGAACGGTCAACAGTTCAAAATGAATTCATTCAACGAGGCCTTCCACGGAACTGTGCACTATTAGTATTATCATTACTATAAATTAGCATTATTATTTGCCAAGCACGACATCAACACTACCGTTACAGGAAATTCGGACTTTGTTAACCGGATTGGGTGCCACACGATAAGCTTATGTAATCGATGACGGATAGCTACTACCCGCTATGAAAATAAGTTTTTTAGATAGCCTTTCGTTCATCCAGTTCAGGTTAGGAATGTACGTATTCTTTCGCATTCCTTTCACGCCATTCGGGAATATACGTCCCGTAATGCGTCGTCATATATTTTCTTATTTTTCTCCCTCGGCAAAATTACATATTTCGATTACAAGGGCTGAAGAGCGGTAATATCTGATTCTATCCGATATCACACACGATATAATCTACGAAACCTTTAGACGCATCTTCTACCATCGACACTGTCATAATGCCGCGATGGCATTTCCACCTGACACCGGAGTTCCCGGAGCGCGAGTACGTCGCAACTGTGAGTCGCATACGCTCCTTCTCCTGTGCTCCTTTCGATGCGAAGACATTTCACCTTCTCAAGATCTAATGGCATTTTCACGTTTTGAATTCTCGCAAGGAACTGTGTATGCTTTATCGTTTTCACTCAGAGCGTTGTTTAGAATTGGGTCTGCACGCCGTTGGAGAGCCGGTGTATTTGTCAAACATTGAGGGCGGTATTTGAAATACGTTGAAAGGTCAGTCACAGATGTTCTGTCCGTTCCTTGTCAAGTTGAAATTCGAGATGGACGTTGCGTTCAATTTCGGTTTTACGGAGTTTCGTCGGTCTGGCCGTCATCGCAAGAATGGCCCTCGTCAGTTGTCAGGTGTGGAAGAAAAAGAAGAGAGAATACGTTTACCTCTAAAACAAAGACCTTTCTCTCTCTCTCTGTGTTTATACTATATAACTTGATAGAGAAGGAAGAATACGTTTCGGTCAGCGTAAGTCCCCTTTTCTACGCACTGCATGCATACACTATTATCTCATTTGTATCACAGGAACACCTCTGTCAGTACGTTTTCCGCATTAGGTACCGACTGCTGTTACTATTCAACAAGCGTATCTTCAACATATGGCACGAACACATATGATCAAGATGTCATCCCACATCGGAGAGAGTTGGTCTGATGGAAAAGGTTGCTTTCCCAATTAAACCATGAACAACAGGGGAGATTTTTGCATTTAAACACACTCGCTAAAACAAACTACTGGAAAGCCACGCTCTCAAGCAGCGACCAGTTTGGTAGACAGATGAGAAAAAGATGGCAGATAGAGCGTAGAATGCTCCACAACTTTCAATTGAAGCGCACTGCATTTTCTACATAGTAAATATAACGCATCATAATTTCGAATCACGTCCCACTTAAGACACTATCCATTAAGTTAATCAAAACCGCTCGATAAAAGTAGAGTAAAAAGAGGGTGTTACCTGAGACTACCACAGGCAGCCGCGTTAACATATATAGATGCATCCCTTTACGACGGACCCAAGCTACCCGTCACTCTCCCGACAAGAATAATAATTTCGTAGGACACGCATGCTAGTTACTTGGGTGTTGTCTGGGTAGATCTCTTTTCGTATGTCTCTTGCCCTATAAACTAACAGTATGTAAACCAGCATTACTGCTTCAGCAACGCCGTATAACGACAAACGGCAAGCAGCATACGTACAGTGAGCACGTGTCCTAGCGTGTCCTCATCCAGGGAGTCATACCTCGTCTTATTGGCATTGGGCCATGACAGGAACGCGCCGCTATCGCGGCCACATAAAATGCTCGCGAATGGACAGTACAGGCCGTGCTTGGCAGTGTGGCCTGTCGCGAGGGCCCCACTACTGAAGCCCCTTTCTGGCCCCCGAGCGCTGAGCATTTGCTGTCATCAAATAGGCGTCATTCAAGAGAATATCTCTAGTGGAGCAGTTGGCATTCGTTCCCCGAAGTGGGGCATCACAGCGAACACAAAGGTTGGAATGTCCTTGCGGTTCGTCTCGAGGGGGTGGGCGATGCATGGTATAGCCCCAACGCATTTCTCAGTCGGTGGGAACCTAGGGAGATGCGAGTTTGGGATAGGGGGCAAGGTTGAATTTGGACGCATCCTGTGGATGTGTACAGTGCACACTAGGAAGAGCATGCCCCACTCCTAAGCCAAGCCAACAACGGTTAGCGAAATGACTCTATGGCACCATATGAACAGCCGGCTAGAAGGAATCCGGAACCGTCTGCCGTTATGCGACGCGCGGCGCGTACAATCGGTGTATATATATATATATATATATATATATTGAGTTGAATATTTTTGTGTTACGTGGACACATTGCCAATAAGCAATATTGCGGAGTTTTTTCTAATTGTGTCGACCAAGCAAATCGTTTTCAATGAACCCTTCCGAAAACATTTTCGGTTATATGAGTGTTGTTTTGATAAAAAAGAAAAAACAGAACCTTGTCATTTAATTTCTCTCTTTCTGACGCAGACCCAACCTTATGCATGCACTTGGTAAGACCAAGTAAGTCCTTGGCAAGGCCCATTCAGCGTAGTGAGAAACTTTTGTTGTGTTGAATCCTCTATCAGGTATCATCGAGTACGTACATACGTCACCTTTAAAAAGTGCTCACAATGATCGGTTCGACTTCACCGTAGTGGCGTTAGGGGTGACGAAGGATGCATCCTTCAAAATCACTGTCTACCCCAGCACCTTCTGGACGCCCATGCAGCTCAAAGCCGGAGGGGGTACGTAACGTTATCAATAGCAAAAGCAAAAGTGCCGTCCAGTCAGCATCGCTCGCTTAAAAATGTACCTTATGAATGGCGCAACAGAAAAACAATTTGAGACAAATCAAACTTGACACGATAAGGTAAGTCAACGTAACGCGTCACTCATTAGGTGTTGGATAGAGTAGTCAAATAAAAAATCTAGAATCAATTCAGCTAAAATCGTCCCGAGCACGGTGGACTGACGGAACAGGTTGACAGTGTCGAAACAATCCTCAAGTCACCAAACATACTTAGCCCTTCAATACAAACAAACAACTCGTTGTCTAACTTCTAAGCAGAAAAATTTTAATAGTAGAATCCAGATTTCTATGCTACTTTCACCCCGTACGTAGAACAAGGTCTGATTTTGAAACTACTTTTGTCGACGTCTTTAGCTGGCATCGACTCGGCTCGATAACTCATAAGAGACTATGATAAAAGCGGACAAGACTGACATTGTAAGATTTCTAGACTGCATTGAGGTAAGACTATAACCTTTGGAACACTTGAGCTGTATGTAAGGCCAGCAGTGGGTGTTGGTGGGTCTATTTTGCGAGGTCAGTGCTGCACTCCTAGATACCAAACAGTCGGCTTGGCAGATTTCCGATGGTCCCTTGGTGTGTTGCAAGCAACGAAGGACGATTTACTCGCTTCTTCAGTTTAGACTGGTGGACTTAGATCTAAAATGAAATTCTTTAGGGATCCTTCCGTCTCAAGCTCGGAGCCGTTCTCAAAGAATTTAAATCTGCGCCCTTTTAATCAACTCATTAAACTTTCGTCTTTTCATGACAGCTATAGTCCCTCGACGCGGAAGCGCTGCCGAGGGTTGCCAACGAGAAACTTTCCGAAGCATTCCAAGTGGTCTCATTTAGCCTCTAACAAGGCGAACCATGCTTATATAGAATACACCCTAGTAATCAATGGTCACTCCATTAGACGAAACGAAGTCTGACGGTTAGGTCACTAGATAATGACAATTATGAATGAAAGTATGAATACAATTCTTTTACCTCATACATGGAACTGATTATCCCTAAGCTGCCCCGTTGAGTAAACTGAACGCCCAAAACAGGAAAAACGTTATATGAATTTTATACATGTTATAATCCCACTTTGGGCTACATCATTTATATCTGCCTGTTTTAATTCAACTGCGCCCTTATAAATCATTTTCTAGCGTTCATCTTTCTTTATCAGTAAACAGGCAATTTAAGGCCATCTAGTTGAGAAGAGTTTGAATAACGTGGCCTGTTGGACGTGAGGCGCTTGTTCCTTACATGATCATTTTCGCACTAACCATGCAACGTCTGTTTGTGGTCTACAGGTAATGCTACGCTGTACCTGGATGCAAGCTCAACCGCAACGGTGAGTCGCACATATTTGAACGTGATCCACGAGACCCTCGAGCCGGAGGATGTCACGTTTAGCCTTTTGAGGGCGCCACGCTTCGGGCAGCTCCTCATAAACGGAAAGCCTATCACTACATTTACCCAAGCGGATGTCAACAAAGGTACCTGACAACAAAAGATGACACCACCTGAACAGAGCATGCAATTATACAAGGGACGCGTCGTCTAAGCAGCATTTTATTTTGAAAGCTAAGATAGCTCAAACCATCTTAAATCTCGCATCATTTTAAAGTTAATTTACAAAATAACATGGGAACAAATGTGTATGTGATATGTTCGATTTGTTATGAAGTAACACTAACACGAATGAAAGTATATGTAGAAGGTTTTATTAAAAAATAATGCGTTTAACAGGTCTTTATGCAAAAAGAGAATGTTCTTTTACGGATGTGTGACTTCTCTACAGGCTTCCACTTAACGTAAACGTGCGTAACGTGAAAATGAACACGAGTGAAATATCAACCGACACGACATAATATGCTAAATAATTTTTTCATTCCATCATCTTTCGTGTCTACATTAAATATTGAAATTAGGAGTCCTCAATTACAACTGATTTTACGAATGGTTTAAGTATGTCCCTACGTTTACAATATTCCCTAATACCCGCTAGCTACAGGGTCAGGTGGTATCACTGGCCGGTGGAAGCCAAAGAGAACACAAAAGGCACCCTCCCCTGGGGCACGCTTCGTAACGCCAACCACAAACAGCCAGTATTATCGTAGGTGCCAGCATTGACCACTATGCAGCGCCCAGCGCAGCCTCCGGCCGTTTGTGAGAAGCTGGTAATCTAATTATCGTAGACAGGTAGAGGGCAGGCCGTGTCCAGGTTGACGTCCTCCTAATTTGATGCGTGCATAAATGCAAGTGGAGCACGCGTTTGTGAAGCATACTACAATGAAGGTGTCGTCTTGCCTAGAATGCTCAATCTTGCCCAGCTGCGGACTGCGATATGAGACAGCTGGACAAGTGGGTCGAGCAAAACATGGTTTAGACGCCGCCCGCCAAAGATACACCGACTTTTTTGGTCAATATTGAGCGAATTCGCCCAATCTCATCATACAAGACGAAAAAGTGAGAGAGAGAAATAGTGAAACATTCACTTGCTAATGAGGCGGGAAATTTTTGGTGGTGTTCGGGCGAAAAGTCGAGACTTGCGCAATGCGGACTATTAGAGTCACTATTAGAGGGCAAATTCTTTCTAGGTTACATGTTTTCCCTGCGGTAAAGCTGGTGGCTATATACTTTTAAATATTTTTAGGGCTGACCATCAGCCACCAGTTAACGTCCATGGTAGCGCTTTTTGCATTACTTTCAGAACAGCAGTTATAATACGGCTAGTTATATTATACGTAGAGGTTTCCCAGGCTACCGAGTGAGCATTTGTTCATTCTGATGCTGCCATATACGGACCTTATATTGAATATTTTCTCAATCGCTATTTTTGCCTTAATTTTAAGGCCACTACGAAATAATACAGAGTAACATAAATTTTCTGCGACTGCTTTAATAAGATTTTTTGAACAGCCTGCACTTGTTTTATGCCACAGATACATTTTACCCTTTACTAAGCTGAGCGTTGAGAATAAAAGATAGGAGCGTATTCATCTGATCAAAGATGTCAAGATTCGTTATATTGATCTTTCATAATGAGTCTATTTTCGGTTTCAGGACGTGTGAAGTACGCTCATTCTGGAGCCCCAGGCGTTGATGGTTTCGTGGTTGACGCCTCAAACGGTTTCAGCCAGATTTCCGGAATTGGCGTGCGAATCGGCGCGGTGCTAAGAGAGATTTCGCTACGAACGCAAAATCTCACTGTCGAAGAGGGTGGCCAGGTTAGTACGACTCATTTCCGTGCAGCCTAATCGAATCGTCACGTCCAGAGTCCTTGAATGTTAGAATTGCACCTACGGGTTGGGATGATTAAATTCTTTATGTAAGACAAAAAGTATATTGAGTCTCAGCACATCTTTAATTGTGAATTGAACCAAGTGGCAACGTACGAACAGGACTTAAATCTTAACCGTACGTTCAGTCACCAACAATTGATTACTGCAGGCCAGCGGGAGAGAAATTGAGTCTTTGTCTAGGCTCGAAGCTGTCGATTGAGTTGCAGGCCATATTATTCGCACTCATAGTGTGATGGCTGAGTGTGGCTGCTTTGCGTTGCTGTAACACCCCTCTACTCCTCAGGTGACCATCACCGTCGAGTACCTGTCACTTCCGGCGGATGCAGGAACTCCGGACGTGATTAGCGAATATATTGTAATCGAACCCCCAAAGCGCGGCACCATCGTCACGAAAGATAAGAGTGTGGTGAACAGTTTCACTCCAAATCAGGTGAAAAAAGGTAAGCCGCTCTTTAGAGCCGGATGTAGAATTTTCGTCAGAGTCTAAGAAAAATTCCTTTATCACCGTAAGGTCATGCTGTGTGCATGCCATCGAATGCCAGTCGTATACACGCGACATTTCGTATGAGCTAAGGGACAGCTCACTATAGACTGACCTAATGAATTCCATAATTGCTCCCGAAGAATGTGTGCACACACTTGAGAGCTATTTATTTTGAGATTGTTTGCACAAAAAAACGCTCGTGCATTTCAGCGCAGTCATTTTCTAAATACCAGCAGATTTTTCAAACACAGACGACACACTCGATTGCTACAGACGACATTCTGTTGCTGTTCAATCAATGGCTCTCGCACAATGACTTTCACGTGCCGCCATTGTTGCTTGAAGTCTCCATTCGAGAGACGTTGTCGGCAATAGTAGGACAAATCAATTGTCTGGCATTTGCTTCCAATGTCCAGCTGTGGAGAACACATGAAGTTTCAGGCGAAGGCAGGCGCTAAGACATATATGATACGATCGGTAAACGCGAGACTACTTATTACTGACGTATGCTGACGTATACTGAAATGCGGGCTTCACGACAAGATATCATCCTCAAATCAAAAATCGACACTTCACGTCTAGTGCGACCACTGCTACTACCAAAAACCGAGAGCAATTTTCTCCACCACAAAGTAGACTATGAATTTTTTAATTGTACGATTTGAGATTACACTGCCCGTAGGTGGACAGGATATCATAAACGTGTTCGTAACCTGTTAGCCTGTCTACATAATCAGACAAATAAAAAAAGGACAGATCCACCGGAATTTGCACTAATGCTTTAATTTGAACCTCAGATTGTACAATATTGTTCCATCGCTATCGTATTATGCTGGTGAAACCTTGGATACGAACTCCATAATCGACTTCCACGCATGTGCACAGTTTGAGCCATTCTTCGATCCCTCTCTAACCATCAGCAGACGGTGCACAAGCAATGTACTGCATTTTTGAGTTCGCTGCTCGCACGCCAAAGAAGAGCTGCGCTATTTCACGTTCTATTCGAGAAGAGAAGTGCCCTGTTTTCTATATACTCAAACTGGCGTTGCCACGGTACCCCCAATCGAGGCGAGCGATTTTCTGGAGTTTTTACCGAGTCAGCTGAGATCCGGCTGACGTGACTTGGAACTGGTTAAACTTGATTTGACCTCAACGCGTGAAGCGCGTTTCAGAAAAAAAAAGTTGCAAAACACGTTTCTAATGCTCATGCTTATTTTGTCTAGGCAAGATTTGTTTTCGGCATTAATTCTAAAATAAATGGTACAGCAAAAATCCCCCGTCTTGGTCACTCGCTCAATAGATCCTTATCGCATGCGCACACTCATCACTCTGGGTGGATGTCGTCGTCGAAAAAGCTTCATGCAAATCTCATCTGCTCGCACTGAGACTGCGTGAAGTTAGCGTGCCTGCTTCGATGCTGTTTTTCTCTATCTCTTGTCGACTTTAGGTGAGATCGAGTACGAACACAATGGCGATGAAAGACTCATCGATTTTTTCACCGTCATTGGCCGAGCCAACGCCCTCGGGAAAGAAACCGCCCCGGCGACGATTCACGTCAGAGTACAGCCAGGTGAGCCCATTCGAACTCCATGTAATCTGCTTACGAGTCTTGTTCTAATGTTACATGACGTGTGCCTACACGGCTTTCGTGGCACTGAGTGTTGTAAGTTAGACTATCGCGACGGCTCTTGTCCTCGTGTACACGGGCCTATTAGAGGGATAGTAGAATGTGTTGATCAAGCAAGCAGACCCATGGTGAGTGGTCAGTGATAAGGTATGGCCGCGAGTAAAGCCCTCTTCTCAAAAAAGTATTATTTTCGCTCATCCACAGCTTTTCTAAATATTTCCGTCCTCAAAAGGCCTTCAGGAACTCGAGTAAGACGTGATTCTGTTCAGACAAAGTACATTATTATTATTAGAATTATTACTAGTCACTATGAACGTCTGCAGGCGTGCGTACTAGCCTCTGCTATTCAACCACTCTAGGAACTGTTATTTGTATACGATCGATTTTCGCATACACCCTTTGCCTATTTATTTACCTCATGTCGGTTCCAATACCAGATTGGAAGCTTAACTTACCCTACAGCACTATCTAGACAGTTTTATCTTTTTCACACGCATCGCCTATTTGACTCTACAACCGCCTATACGTCTACGGTTCAAATGAACCTCCAGTGAACGATGAGGTCCCGCAAATCGTAGAAAACACCGGCTTGGAGCTGTGGGAAGGCGAATGGGCAGTGATAACGAACGAGCGTTTGGCGGTCGTAGACGAAGATACTACGCCGGAAGATGTTCGCTTTACACTAACCCAGTCACCGAGCAACGGTTTCGTCGCTCTCGTCACGAACATGGCACAGCCTATTCTGACGTTTACACAGGCCGAAATTAATCGAAATGTCATCGTTTTCTCACACACTGGTTAGTATGAAAGCGAACAAAAAGAATGTAAAGCAGAAAAATAATTATTGTCTTGTCGCCGTCCGGGTTTTAGAGTGGAGACACTTGACATATGCCTAACCGCTTAGTACGGATGTAGCCAATAGCAATATCTTCGTTGCTTACTCCCAATGTGGTGGTTTTTCTTATACTTTTACGTTGTCACCCGCACCTCCTCCTACCGCACCTGCTTCTGAACCCTTTCTGTAGTGCCACGACACAGAGGCACCTAGCTACGACATTGGTTGAACTTTATCTAGTGGTCAGAAAGACACGACTCCAGTAGACTGGTTACTGTGCTGCATTGCAAATTTTTAGGCCCAAAGGACTACACCTAACGTTTGGCAAAGAGAGAGCCGCACAAGCAGCGGCCTTAGAGTTCGTTCAATTTATCTAAGTGGCAAGTCAAAACGAGGTCCACCGATTCCTAAGTAAACGCACCATTGGTCGAGTATTGCGCAAAGAGTTGGCCTGGCCTAGCAGCCGATTTAATTACTAACAACGATTAACGTTCTTAAACAACGCAATTTAGTCATATCTTGCGATTCGAGTCTAATAGGGATACGAATGGATGAATGAATTCTCAGATTGCACGTCTTTCGAGTGCACGGAAAAAGTTTTTTCAAATACAAATAAAACAAACTGGCATTTTCTTACAAACCCAATAAACTGAGTTTGAAATCAACAATAGATTAAGTTACCTGGTCCGAAGTCGAACAACATTTTAACATTGCGTAGATTGAAAGTAAGAGTAAATTTCAGCTTTATTTCCGTAAAACTTTGCCAAAAATGCTCATTTCACTAGTGTATTTCGTTGCATATTTCCAATAGAGCCGCCCATAACGCATATGCCACACGAATGCTGATATCGATCGTTATGTAATCAAGCGTGTTGTTTCTCCCTTTCTGTCCCACGGGTGTCAAAGGCCCAGAAGCCGGAGGCTTCAAGTTCCAAGTGGATGACGGCTCGAACACCGTACCCGGACAAACATTCGTAGTGAAAGCCAAGGAAATCGTAGTTGATCTCATACGCAACGAACGTCTCCGCGTCGAGCCTGGAGGCCAACAAAGTATTACCTCCGACCATCTGCAAGCTACCTCGACGATGCGACCCAAGAACTCCACCGCTCAGATAATCTATTCGCTATCGAAAGAGCCGCACTTCGGGCGCGTGTTGCTTGAGAAGCTCGACGGCACCCTCGAGCCCATCAGAGAGTTCACCCAGGACCAAATCGATCAGACACTTGTTCTCTACGAAAACACCGCCGCAACGAAGAACGATTCGTTCGTCTTCACCGTGTCGACCAACACCGGCAAGCTGGACCAGGAACACTACACATTCGTCATTGACGTGTCGCCCAAGAGCATCATGGACTCGCCGATTGTCGTCCAGGCCAAAGAAGGTGATTTAGTTGGCCTTCGCAGCGATATCCTCTCGCTCGGCGCTGTCCTTCCAAAGGCGAATATCTCAGTAATTCGACAGCCACTCCACGGCTGGATAGGACTGGACGGGCCTAAGGGTGTCGAACCCACATCTGCCTTCACCGACGACGACATGAACCACGGTCGCGTGTGCTACAACCACGACGACAGCGAGACCTTCGAGGACAAATTCGTCGTCTCCGTTCAGAAACTGGAGAAAGTGGGAGAGCCGTTGAACATTTCGGTGCTCATCGAGATCGAACCGGTTAATGACCAGCCGCCGGTGCTTAAGACCGAAGCGCCGGCCATCGAAATCGTTGAAGGGCAGTACACGACGCTGACGCGCGAGATGCTCTATACGGAGGACGCCGACAACATCAGCTCGCAAATCGTGTACAACCTCGACTACACCGACCTCGTCATATTCATCAAGAACGATTCGAATCCCGTGTGGACATTTACCCAACAGGACGTTGACGAAATGCGCATAGCGGTTTCGTGTAACAACACCGAGGCCAACGCCGTCGTCGAGATCAACTTCGAGGTCGACGACGGGGTGCACAGCGCGCACAAGGGCGTGCTCACCGTCACCGTGAAGCCGCCGACGCTCGCTATGGCAAAAAACGCCGAAGTCATTCTCACACAGGGGTCGTTCTACCGCGAGATTACCAACTTCGAACTCGACGTCCAGACCGACAGCAGACGTGAGGACTGTTGGTACGACGTCATCCAGCCGCCGGAGAACGGCCATATCCACCTCTTCGGCAACAATACAACGGTTTTCCGTCAGGAGGACGTCGACACCGGCAGCGTTCAATACGTGCAGGTCAACAACATTACGGCCACCGAGGACTACTTTCTTGTCGACGTCCACTGTCAAAGTACGACCCTAAAGGGTGTCCGAGTTCACGTGAGCGTCATCGCCCTCGTTAATCAGGAGCGGCTGCTCGAGGTGCCCCTGCACAGCCGCGGCATTATCGGCAAGCGCCACCTCGATTCGAGCAAGGTGGCGGCCAAGCACCAAAGTAATCCGCGTTTCCACATCACGCGCAAGCCACGCAACGGCATTGTCGGCAAGCTCGGCATCGGGCCCGTCGACCAGTTCACTCATGAAGACGTGCTCAACTCGCAGGTGTACTACCAGTCACGCGGGGGCAGCGCGCCATCGGAAGACAGCTTCGAGTTCAAGCTATGCTCGCCCGGCGTCCAGCCGGGCAAGGGCCAACTCATCATCGTCGTTACGCGGCCCTCCGGAGCCCCCGACACCGACGAGCCCCAGCCGCCTACGACACCAGACGTGCCTGTCAGCGTCGAAGTGCCTGTACCGTCGACGACCAGCGTCTCGTTGCTGGAGCTGGACCGGAGCCAGGTTCACCAGGTGATCCTGCTTCTCTCTCTGGTCGCCGTGGCGATCGTCGTCATATCGGTGGCCTTCATTTTCCTGCTCTGCAAGGTCGTACGCCTGACGACCAGCTCGTCGTGCAAGAGCCAGGGAGACGGCAGCAACAGCAGCACGTACGTGTCCAACAGTGGATTTCTTGACCAGGACGAAGTGGACCGCTTCATCGCCCAAACCGCACCCCCGCCACCCCCCCAGTGCCGGGTTACGCCAATCGACGGACTGGAGACGCCCGTCATACTCGACTACACCGCCTCGCTGCAGGGCAACCTGAACACAGCGATGCAGCTCGACTGCCAAAGCGGCAGCGGACACGAAGCCGAGGAGTCCGATTCGAAGGAGTGCGGCGCTTCGTCCCCCATCCCGGTACTGCGGAAGAATCAGTATTGGGTTTGATGTTTAGAGGCCCCGCCGGGGCCTGATCATGCTGTATATAGCCCGCAAAGCCCGCCCCATCAGATATATGCTGATAGCATGGACCGCATGAATCAAGAGCACGAACAACTCGCCCGGCAACAATCTCACCAGGTGCTGCAGCAGCAGCATCTTCACCAGCCCCAGCAACCACCCATAATACATACCCAGCATATACCCACAATCACTCATTCGTCGACAGCCTTCAGCACCCTCAAACCAATACCTGCCGAAGATGAGGAAGAGAACGAGGAGATGTTGGACTCGCTGGATGCTGATCCCTCAGCGTTTATCGCCACGACTCCATTAGCCTGCGGCGTTGACGACCTGGAAAACTCTGGCGCCGAGAGCGCCGGCGACGTCGGCGACGCCAGCGACCAGGCCGAGAAACATCACCTCATCCAGCATCAACACATCGACCATCGTGACGCTCAGCTGGATCAGGTCAGCGACGTTATCGCCGATGAGGAGTGCGCCCAGCTACGCAGCTGGTTGGGACAGCCCAGCCTAGTTTGAAATCAGCGTAGTTACGTAGCCTAGTTAGCGTTCACCACACACGGAGGACATCCGCCACAAGGTCCAAGCCAAGGACACACTCGGACAGTGTTGGTAATCTAGTAGCACTTCATTTGGATCGCAGTAGGTAGCGACGTCTTCTCTTACAGATCGTCGAGCAGCGTTAGCGGGGAACAGCCATGCAACTAGCACCAACGTAATCTCGATGTGACTGTAGAAAAGAAAGGGAATCGTGGAACACGCAAATAACTACGTGACGATAAATGACCCCCCAACAGCACCTGAGGAAGTACACGAGAAAGAATCACGACTGGAGTATTATGATGACTAGATATTAGCTATTAGAAGTATGACAGTACGGTACGAGGTGTGACAATGAATGCTGTTACCATAGTAATACTGAACTAGAAGATGTCATATCAGTTGCGCCTACATATATATATATATATATATATATATATATATAT
>MNPL01011053.1:0-28158 GCA_002081605.1 Tropilaelaps mercedesae
ATATATATATATATATATATATATATATATTCACTATTATCACCGGCGTATATCAAGACATCACTGAAAAGCTATATTTTGCTGTTAGCAATTAGTAACTCGTATCATATTAAAATGCAATAGAACAAGTTTCATTATTGGCCATCATTATTCAATATATTTCAGAGTCTATTCCAACATTTTCAAGGACTTTCGAGGTGTTGCTTCTTAAATGGTCAGTCCGTACGGTGAATACTCCGCCTCGGCATGAGTAACAGATATCAACAAGTGCTCGTCAGACTGACCTACTAAACAATTTCTCTCGTTTCTTTGAAATACTTTACAGTGGTACGTATGTGGAAGAATTGTATCATTTAAGTATTTTGGTAGGTCACTTTCGTCCGGTATATATATGTATATATTAAGTCAATAATACGCGTCAAAGGGCGCGTTTATTTGAAAAGAATTAGACAACTTTTGAGAATATTTTCTGCTTGCTGAAAAAACGTACGCGCGTTTTTTTATTAAACACCTGCATCGGTCCTATCACTATTACAAACTTCGAAAATTTCTAAAGTATTTCTTTGGCCACGTAAGGTATTTTGTTTTTTGGTCGTTATCTCGATGTTATCGCTCTTTCCGAAAATCTTATTTCTGTTGGTTTGAAAGACGCTTCCATCCCAATTCGCACGCTCAGACCACGATGGTGATGGTATGGCTGATCTTATTGATGATGTGCATCGTTTTGGTGAGGTGAATGTAAAAACTGTTTTTGAAACCTTCAGTCCCTGATATTCGATTAATGCGAAAAATATTTCCCCTGCGTCGAATACATACAGACCGGCTAACAAGGATTCGCTCAGTCCTTCGGCCCGAACTGCTGCGATTTCATCATGGTGCAAACAAGCAATACCGGAAAGGTTCTTTACTGGAATCTCTCAAGCTGAAGGCTTGAATTTCGTAGAACAGGAAGCTATTCTTTAAGTAACAGTTTCCGTTATCTGAATAGTAATACTTGACAGTTATCGCCTGTCAACGCCTCTTACTGGCGTACCTGAAAGGCTAAGCCCCTACTTCGTTATATATTTGTACAAGCGCATTCCCAGCAAACTGCTAAAAATAGCAGCAGCAATTATACCTATTTTTTTGTCAATATGGAAAGCTTTTTGATGGAAACAGAGCGTTTTCCGATAAAATTGAAGGATACCAAGATAGTCCCTTTCTTCAAAACAGGGCAAGCGTATGTTTCTCGGTAACTATTGTTCAATCCTGATTGACGCTTGCGTGGTTCATTGGTGCTTGATGAAATGGTAAAAATTAGAGTGGACCTAATATTTTAAGCTGATAAACCTTCTCCATGTTACCCATTTGGTTTCAGGAATGCCCAATGAATATAATAACACCGCAGGAATCCATTCTCGGACCCTATATGTCATAATTCTGCTGAACTTCGTCGTCTTAAAGATTTCAGCTAATGATATCTGGCCGATGGTAATTCGTTGGAATACCTGGACGGCTTTGGAGTATATAGAAACCATAATCATGAGTTTTAAAAAGTTCGGTCTGGCTATGAAAATAGTAGCAAGAAGGGGATCTCGATCCGACCTGTTTCAAACGGTTCAACCCTGCGGGTACTTTCTTCCGTTTTCTCGGTCAGCGAAATGCCCCGGTTTAACTTCTCGAGAGACACTGGTAGCTTTTATTTCCACGTTAAATTGTCTTAGGCAACAGAGAGTCTCTATTGAGGGCTTTTTATTGGCCTATAAAACGTTACTGCTCTGCTCTGCTAGAATCTGGGGTATATACCACAAAAAGATGTTTCACAAGGGCGGGGTCATCCAAAATGACGCCCTTCAGGCTGTGATGACAGACGCCACTGTAGCTCAGATGCTGATATCTTGTCAGGTTTGATTTCTTTTCTTCAAGAATATCTACATGACTCACATCACCCTTAATGTTTTCAAGTTGCTAAAAATTGTCGCTTTCAATGATGTCTTTTTCTGCGTCAGCCAGAGCGAGAAAGACGACCTGCAGTATAAGGGAATTCTTAGGTCATTTATGATTAGTAAACCCAACCACAGCGCCTTAGCTTATAGCAACCAGCGATTTAGAGCCCTTTAGTCTGCCACCTGTGAACCGCTATTTTCTTGTAGTGCAAAATGAGATTAATAACCTGCACTGGTCTGTTGTCCTAGATATTTCTAAAAGGAAGAGAGTAAAGGCCGTAGCTGGCTACCTGGATGGAAAAATGCTTGACAGCCAGGACCTGGAAATACAGATAACTGCCGAAATCTTATAAGGGTCCTACACTTGAGAGGCCTATTGCATGACACTTGGCTCTTGCCCTTCGCTTGTAATTGAGTTGTGATGGCTGAAAAGAAAGATTCACTGAAAATACGAACAAAAGCTGCCTTGGACGCGATAGCGTATGTACGGAAATGCGTGGCCCGAAAGTGGCGCCGGCCAAGAGTAACGCCGTTTTGCTGTCCGGGCGTAAGACGCTTGTCGATAAAGCTCGCACTGGATTGCAGCCTATGTAGCACACACGCTACGGGAAAAGAAGCTGGGGAAAAAGGACAATACGAATAAAAAAGGCGCGATGCTGGCGCTACTCACATATCGAATTTTCGGGTTTTGGGATAAATAGCGTCGGATACAGAAGAAAACATAACAGGTGACTCCGGCGATCGCTGCAGAAGGCGCTTGCCACGGAGCTTGCAGTACTACTATTAGATGAAGTTCCAAACTGTGAAGTGAGTATTAAAGTAGTGTGAGCTTTAGTGGTTAAATACGTCCTATACTATTGTAGTAAATACCTTGCCGTAGCGCTAGAGCGCACAAGTTTCTCTATCTCGATACAAAAAACATTGTAAGATGCGCTGAGTCACCATTTTGAAGAATTGAGTTTGAATCTAATTACAAAACTTATTTAGCAGTCAGTTCTTGTGGTGAAAATAATTGTCACATTATAAGCGTATTATTACATTCTAAACTTTTCTTCCAGCTATACTGACGTTTTCTACGCATTTATCATATTCTCAATTATATTCATCTTGGACTGTTACAAAATACTGTTCTACTTTTGCCACATTTTTAACAAAAACTTTATCGTTGGAGAAGAGCAGTTTCGCGAGTAAATTTCAGCTTGTGTTATATTTAGGTTTTAGTAAGGAACATTTGTAGGTTTCTTCTGAGTTGTTTCTTTATCTTTATTTCTCGGTTGAGATTACACGTTCTTAATATGGTATGCGTCTTCTGATGCTATTTTGTACGATAACCGATTTCCTCTGCTAGAAGCATGGGTTGTATTTTTGCCGCGAAGAGGAGTAACTGACGTCAATAAGGCGATTTGAGTCAGTTATATGTACACAGAAGTATATAAAAATTATACCAGGTATGCGGCAACACGAATATTTGATGTTATTGGAGCCTCGGATGAAAGTATACATATATATATACAACAGGAAAACATTGATTTCCGAAACCTCAAGCGGCATTAAGCGACGTGCAAGATTTCTGGATGCCAGCAGACATTTCGATTACGCTAGATCCCATTTTCAACGCTTTCACGTTTCAACGCTTCAAAGTTTTCACGCAACAAGGCAATGGTCGCACCGCTTGTGTAATGTATATGCTATGCTGGGTTAAGACACTACTCACGCTGGTATTTGTCGAAGTTGTCCTGTGCCGGACAGATAAAGTTGATTATTATTTTGATGATATCCAGTCTAGACAGCGTCGGGCCGTTTTATAGACACCTGAAGGCTGTTCTATATGGCTCCTAATTGTTTATATAGTATGCATAGCAAATGACGAAGTTAAAAGAATTGTATGGCATGTACTTCTCTCTGTGCTCTTGAAGAGGCCTACGGATGATGAGAGCAGTAAAAGTCGTCTATTTCAAAATAACTGTTACAGTTTCTTAAAGTATTCAGTTTGTGTTAGGCCCATTTTCAAAACCATGATAGCAGTCATAACTTTTGGGAGCAAATGAAAGGCGAAGCGTTATGAAAGTGGTATAGTCGTAGGAATAATAATGAGTTAATAGATAATTTTGTCCCCTACGGATCTTGAAGATTAATAACTACTCTTCAAAGTTCAAATGCAGTCGATTTTATTTTTCCTGGCAAACAAACAGACATGCACTTCCTTCAAAAAAAGACATTACTTTTCTTCGTCAGTCTAGCCTGTAGACAACAATTACAACTAATAAACAACCTGTACAAAGAAGCTTATTGTAGTCAGTAGGTTGTAGAAATCAATATGGAAGGTGCTAAAACTAAATGAAAATTGACTAATGATGGTCTAAGCTATGTTATATAAAAATTAAAGCACGAGGGCACCCGATAAGAATTGACTGTTGCCACGCTCGTTATAGGTAAATGATTCTAAGGTAGATCGACTAATTGGGTAACTCCCAAAAACACACATACTAACAGCCAGCAGAGGGGTCAATTTCGCGTCAACCAGAACTATGTGGAACTTCCACACAGTTCTAACGCTGGGCTTGCCCTCGAAAGTAGTACGGACGGACAACGCACGAGGACGATTGGCCTTTTAATCCCCAAGGAATAGAAATAAAGGAGTTATTGGCTAGTTGGAGGGCAACTTCAGATGGAGATAGATAGGTCAGTAGATGCTGACACAGTAAATCGGGACAACATCAAAGGCAAAGATGCAAAGATTAGGCTGACATTCTCGGCAGGTTAGGCAAGCCAAGACTGAGTACTCGCCGAGGCGGATGCCAAACTCAGTCAATGTCGAGCCATCTTCACGTAACAAGAGAAATGCTAATTGGGGAGCTCAGCTTCTGGTTGTGACGACTCGTCAATAACAAATCTTTGCTGACGCGCTGCTTACCAAGACAGATAATACAAACGTTGGGTAGAACACGTATCGCTAGCTAATCCTACTGCTACTACTATTACTACTACTACTACTACTACTACTACTACTACTACATTTACTGCCAGTCAATGGACTGACAGGCAAAACAATAGACGACCCTTTTTCATTAGACTAAATATTTGCCATCATAACAGCTTTTGTAGATTTGGGGACCACCTCCAAATGCACGATGTCCTAACCGAATACATTAATGAAGGGCTACATTAAGTGCACGCATAAAACTTCTAGCTAGATAGCACCTAGGCATTAAATTAAAATGTTTTTATTTGTTCGTTTTTACCAAAATCCGAGCGTACATGAATTTAAGTGCACATACGGTATGTATGTTTTATGAACGATCGGTTTGTATAAAGCACCAATCTCTAATCGATTCTCTTTATCATTCGAACATGTATGAGATGATTGTTGACGACGTGTAGTAATCGAATTCTCTATATATTAACGTTGTCCTTTTATATTGATTTGGTCTCATCGAGGTACTGTATCCCACTCAGTGATACATACACAGCGTTATTTACGCAGTGTTTTCGGTCTTTTCTATGCAAAGTAATTAAGTATGCTAGGAATACTGACGACAGAATACAGCATTGCAGAATGCAACGCAAGCATAGAGATAATTTATGTATAAAATGTTTTTGCTATTACTCTTGTGGTAGAAGGTAGTAGGTTTTAAGTTGTTTATTAGCTATGATACGAACGAACTGTAAATAGAGTCTATGAGAAAGTAAGATAGTAATCTATTAATATTACTATTTCTTGCTGTATGATTTACTTGTTAATTGCGGGATAATAGTCTTTACAAAATTATTGTACCACCCACTTACAGTACTAAAGCTGAGTTAACCTACTAAGCGGTTAGTCTTGCTGCAACAATCTTGAGAATTTACAGAGAGGAGTAAAAATGTGATAACCTTATAGGCAATTTCGCAATGACCCACACGGTTCTTTTCTACAGTCCACGTGGTTTATTCTCCCTTTCTATGTCCGTTCCTAACAAGATTGTTTGAATGATTCTTACCAATTTTTAGATGCTTATATAACCACTTCTGAATGAGATTTTCAGTGTTTTTTGCTTGCACAGCGGCGTAGTTTTTTTTTTTTGTATAATCAGTGTATACTGTAATATTTATAGTTTTCAACAAATTTTCAAACGAATTGTAGGATAATTAATTCGGGTTAAGTAAATGTAAAACGCCCGAATTAAGAGTAGTGTGGCCAGATCAGGCGAAATTTGCCTTCCAAAGCAACCAAACACAGTGTCTTCCAATTGTAGCATCAATAAATGGAGTAAACACAAAAACGGACAATATTGCAGAAAATAATTTGTGTTACGTTACTACTGTAAGGCTGGGCCATTAGCTGAAGCCGTATCAAAACCGCATAAAACAGCGGAGATGCAACAACTTTACCATGGTTACCATTTGAAAACTTATTCCTTTCCTTATTACCCTCGACCAATTACATCTGAAAGCAACAATCTTGTAATGTGGATCTATAAAAACGAAGGCAGGAGTAGGACAGTTGCGAACGAAAGCAGGAGGAGACAAAATAACGAGTGCGGGCACCCAGAGTGGAGTAGAACCAACTCCACTGTCCTCGATCTGCTGACACACACCAGCAGCCTCAGCCGCTGGCCTTAGAATTCTTTGCTTTTTATCTACTATCACCTCCTACAACTAGCTTCTACCTAATAATCGTTCCTGCCAAGTCAAATTCGGTCATTGCATATTATTTTCATCCGAAAACCCATCTACTTTCCCACTGTACACTAGCAGCAGTATTTAATTGCAACGCCCACTGCATGTCAGCCGAGGCCGTGGCGTTAAAATCCCATATACAGGGACCATGACGGCTAACGAAAGGGCAGAGATTTTTATAAAATGCTCTGATCTCGTCCTCCCTTCCTTTGTCGTTACGGAAATCGTGTACAAAATCGCGAATATAGATGTTAAGACAAGTTTACCAAGTTTTTTTATAGATAATTATTTATAATATTGAAGACGAAGTATTACGGGAAGATGGGTCGAAGTAAGAAAGAAGAATCATAGATGGCTCATTTGGCCGAATTCGAATAATAATTCTAATACAGCCTTAAAAACACATTGTAAAGGTTTTACTATGACAATAGAAGATAAGTTGCATACCGATTCCGTCTAAGCCAATCTTAGTTTAGCCTCCTTGTTTTTTTATATGATCATCCTACTGCTAAATACTCGTTTCCTGTTCATCATGTTGTGGAAATTCAGAAACCTTTACGCTGGAACTTGGTTAAGCCTTTTGTGGTCCACTATCTCAATGCTTGACCAACATTTGGCCTTTCTCCTAAATAAAGCCCATTTCACCGAAAGAGAGCGTGGCAAACCTGTGGCCTTTTCGCAATTTCTTTGGGCCGTTGTCACCTTGTTCTGTAGCAATTCCCAATCGGTTGGGCGAAAAATTTTAATCTCGCGCGCAACCGAGCGTGTCCATGTTATTTTTGGGACAGGCAAGCATAAAATGTCCTCGTACCCCAAACCGAAGAAACGGGCGTAACCCAGCGATTGGATCTGTCTTCTTAGGCTCCACCCGTTTACTGTAGTCGAAGTCAGCGATGCTTAAAGTCCTTCGTAATCTCAAGCTTCCTGCTGCGTCGTCCCGGCCTATTTTGACTCTTCGAAGACAGCATCTTTCCTTGCTAGGGGGTTGAGATACATTTGCGGTGGCTTTGCCCGCTTGTATGAGACGACATGAAAATCGATCCCTGTTTGGCCGGCCGCAGCAGAACAAGGAGTGGCAGCGGTAAGAGTGACATGAACGAACGGCGGAGAACGATGAAGGAGATAGGTTTGCGTATTTTTAAGTCATAATTTAGGGCTCGCGTTACCATTGGACAGAGAGAAAGCGAATTAGAAAGAGAAAAAAGACATTTGTATAGAATTAAAAGGGAAAGAGCAAGCGAGACTGTCGGACCGAGCTTATTATTCCAGAATTGACAGTTTCGGGTAGTCGAATAGGTGTCCGTGTGCTACTGTATGTAGCATGTAGATGTATGTTTTTCTCTGTTTGTGTATCGCTGTGTGTATATTTTGATATTTACTAGATTTAATCTCTGTCGATTTGTTATACAGAGGCATAATTACGATTTCTAACACATCCAAGGCAAATCTTGAGAAGCAGTTGTGACATCTCCACTGGCAGCGAGCAGGTTCGGTCTTAGTTGTTTTGTACTGAACCTTTGCCGTTTTCGGTCGCATAGCAACATGCACTCCGTATGGTAACGAACACATGATAACCACCTAAGGCTACCAAATTTGCTTCAGTTGCGGTTCTTGACAAGTCTGATATTAGCTTTGTACAAAGTACTTTAAGAGATTGTTGCTCAAGTTTTATTTTGTCATACAATAAAGAAGTACCTTGGTGGTCCTTCCTTACGTGCCTGTTGATTAATGAAGCTAGTATTGATATAGCGTTTGATATCAGTATAAAGATATACCTTGCGATTCTATTTTAATTAGTCGTGGATTTAGGATATGTTTGCGGAAAATATCTTATTTTTTGCTGAAAGAGGTATCGACTAATCAATGTCGGTCGGTAGACATGATGGCGGCCCAGATGACTGGAATATGTAAACCGGGTCAAAGGTATTTCTCGAAATGTATTTAACCAACTATACGGTGAGAGAAACGATCACGTATGTTGATGGAAATAGATGTTTGAATTTCGCGAAGAAAGCGAAACGGGCTTCCACACATTGCGATAAAGTCACGTGGAATGGATGAAGGTTGACAGCAGCAGGCAGGAGGCAGAAGGGATTGGTTATGCATATGAAGTTCGTTGTTCTGCACAACGGCAGCTGTGTGGTAGCTCAACTACTGTATTTCAACGTAATCGCAACCAAGTTTAATTAAAGGTGCAAAAATAACAAAATTAACAATCTCAATAAAAGATAAATTGCCAATCTGCCAGCTGGTTCCATTCATAGGAACGAATGAAGAAACTGATGTGATAACTTGCTCGTTTTCTTTTTCACCACAACGAAACATTTCTTCCGCCATATTTTCATTTACTGTGCTAGACAAATCTCAACCACTAAATTCTACCATCCAAAAGCAATTCGAATATCAGAGACGAAAAGACGTCGAAACTCCTTTGTTACGGCCCCGATGCGTTACAACATAGAGTCTCAAAAGCTATCTTGTTCTCGTTCTGTTGGTTCAACAGAGGTCGAATTTGACAGAATTTAATAAAAGTAAACACAGTGCCTTATGTAGCGTAGACAGACAAGAGTATTAAATTTATCATAAGTCAAAAGGAAGGTCCTTTATTTAAATTACTTGTCGGATCATTAGTAACAAATGTTCCATACGTGACTAAGATTCTTCTGAAACCACATAATTAGCTGAACGATTTTAATTGTATTAAGTTGCATTCACTTGTGGAATGACGCCATTTTTTGGTATAGAATTATGGTTCACGTGCATTGGTGTTATTTAGACATCCTCCAATAGTAGTGCAACGTAGTGGCATCAGCGCACAAACCAAACTAACGAAGGTATACTTATGTTTACTCTAATGAACACTTAATGCTGCAAAGTTGCCTCTGAGTGGCCACGTTGCCGCCGACTGCGGATACGTTCCCGGTGAGCTAAATAAATTGCATTTGCGGAACCTCGCACTAGTTCTTACAGCAAAAAACACTTCCTAGACTTAATAAACGGGGCCGACAAATGGGAAAAAAGAGTCAGCGAAAATGCGAAATAATTTTTTTATGAAATCCCAACTCCAAACAACCCACAGCGGAAAAATACGTTTACTATCCTTTTCAAGCTTTATAATAGTTCCAAGTAAAGGATGTGACTCCTTGTTTTTCTCCACAAGAAGCCTTGCATTTTCATTACCGTCGAAATATTATGTTCACAGTCAAAAATTGATCTAAAAAAAACACCTGTAGACCAGCTTTGCTTTTGTTTAATTGTAGCAGACTTAAGCAGGACATACTTTTTCGTTCGGCGGAAGAATAGATCATAATTACACGCAAAGTATTAAAAAATCAAATTTACGTCTGCACAAATTGCTAATATAATAAAAGTCGGACGTTTTAAAATCAGTTACTTGTTTCGTTTGGTTACATCCTAAACGATAATGCGGCCTTTCAAATTTATCGCTAAAGTTACCTGAATTAGGTTGTCATATTCGTTTCGAGGGTAACCTCAGGGAAAATTTCAGTTCGATGAAAAAACTGACAAACGTTAATATCGGATTTGTAATTTCTTTGTGACAAGTTATTTCTCAGGCAAAATAATGTGTAACTTCTTTGTCTATGGTTAATCTAGCAAGACCACCATGTCCAGACCTTGGAATAAACCCTATTAAATCTTATTTTGCTGACGTTAATATAATTCTATCTTAGTAGACATTTATACGTGAAAAAAGTATTCAACCCAATGTTAGTGTTTTTGGCTTGTATTTATGCTGTGTGCTGCACATTCCGGAAGATAAAATTGCAACCAAACTCTACGAGAGTGTCACATGACGTAAAATTATTTTGCATCAACGAATTACTAAATACGCATCGTATTCAAGGTAAGAGCATTTTAGTGTGAAGCGTTGATAACTCTTTGAGCCATTTACTTTTTGTTATGTACAAGTTTCCGTAACCTCATGCGTCTTTTTTAAGAGTGTACACTCTTTCTTTGCTGTTTAGAGAAAACTCAAAAGAAAGCTAAAAAATTAAATTTTACTTTTAGCATAACTATTCGTTCACTAGAAACCTTAGAGTTCCTAGCGCTGCTGATCTGAACTATAGTGAATCCCTCAAATTAATAGCAATACCTGGCATATCCTTTGTGGTATTCGGCTAAATATCAGTGAGTTTTAATGGTGAATAGACCCCCAACGAATGACTGAGCGGAAAATCAAAGCACCGATCTGTGATTGCGCTGTATTTATATCTAAGAATAGACATCTTTCTCGGGAAATCATCTAACCTCGACCTCTTACACGCCTCTTATAAAACTTGGCGGGTTTCAGCGCCCCTGGCCTGTGTCAGGGGAGCTGCTCCGTTTGCAACGGACTTTCGTTAGCATGAATGAGTGGATACTGTTTAATTTCGATAGGTCTCCCGAATGGTCCTTCTATTTTCATCTTATATGTGAATAGCCTATACCTCCGAATGCTCTAAGACATCTGACCGGATTCATTCGAAGCTTCTAGCTGGAAGCTGTTTTCTATTGATGAGCCTATGCTAGCGGTCTTTCAGTCGATGGCTTGACACCACGCCGTGGCTATATTCAGGAGATACCACAAAACCTTCGTCTTGGAGAGTAGTTTTAGTCGAGATACGCGACATGTGAACTCTAAAAAAATTGATCTCAAGAAAGCCTTATGTATACTGCGTTTAGTAGGCTGGCCTTCAGATTTGATATTGCACAGGAAACGTAGGACAAGATCACCACTTCTACTTACTGACTCGCCAATGAACTCACATAGAAAAGCGAGTATTTCAGGCACAGACATTTGGGTCACTCTTTTAGGATGATAGAAGAAATTGTGAAATACTTTCTGCGCTTGATTTACTGTGTGGGGTGCATGTGCGAGAGTTTTGGCACGTAGATTAAGATAAAAAGTTGAGAATATTTGACATTAGTTTAAAGCAAGAGTGCAAATTGTCTCTGTAAGCGGGAACCAGGAGTTTTCGTTATTTAAAACTGACCATCAGCCAACATTTAACGTCCACGGTAGCAGTTTTTGCATTAGTTCGTAAGATGGACCCCATATAAACGTAAATGTGCACCGGCGGGGATCGAACCCGTGTACCTACGTGTCTCCTCGCGCATACGAATGCACCAAGCCACCGATGCTCGACCGGTCGACCTAACCTGAGCGAAGCTAACATTACTGTAAATAAAACAACATCCTAATAAACTATGTTGTGAGTTTCCCCTTGGATGATATATGATAAGGTACACATAGCAGGATTCATGTTTGTGAGTGTAATCCACGCTATAGCTCAAACATGTGAGTCTATTTCCTGTTGCTGACGGGTTACTATGGTGGTGGTGGTTATTAAGAAAAGTAAGTAAATGTTAAGATTATCTAACGAAATTTGTCGAAGAAGATTTCATGGCATTTCCTTTATTTGTAAGATCATTCGAGGTGGTAGGTGTTAACGACAATGCAGCATTGTCGCTCAATTGACGAGCAATTATTGTATAGGCTCTTGGCTTTAAAAATATCGCGCTTCGTAGCTCGCCGTACACTTTCCGCCGGGTAGCAATATTGCGAGAGTTCCTACGATACACGCACTTTCAGTTTCTGGAAGTTGAAAAAGTTTGATGCGATGGTGTGAGTCATGACGTTGCGATAGGTGCTATCTATGTCGCTGTACTAGACAGTCATTTTTTGACATGGGGGTGCCTTATAACGAATTCGTGTAACATACATTTCACTGGTTCGAAAACAATAAACACGTGTTTGAATTACGTTTTCCGAGTAAGTTCCTTATGCAAGTTTGTGTTTCGTTGAAGGACCCAACGGCGGCGAACTTAATTTAGAATTTGTATTACGATAAAATACATGCTATTATAGCAAAATTCAATGAGGCATTTGAATTTATCTTCTTCTGGCTGGTAGTGAGCGTAACCAGGAAACGTCGAACTAAGACCGGAAATGATACTCAAACACTTGAATGTATTTTAAATTATCCTTGTGAGCTAGCGTTATATAGTTAGCAGATAACTACTCGTATGTCATAATTAGGCAACGCAGTATAATAAGCACCATCGCAAGGCGGCAGCCTATTTACGCCATAGCGCATTCGGTGGTCGTGGTGGACTACTACCGCAAGTCCATACCGATTTTTTGTGTCATTAACGCCAAAAAGTTAGCTAAACCGGGTTCTTGAGAATTCTCGCAATGAGAGGGCATTGTGGGATATCTACTTACGATCTCTCCATCGTTCTAGTTGAAGCTCGTAAAATCGAGAGTACAGTTACAATAAGTTGAATTGGCTGAGAACGTTATGTTTTATTTATGTTTCCCTTGGTATTGTAATTAAATCGTTTTAACTACGCGACTGGCACGTATCAAAAAAACTTCCGGTCGACATTCATCTAACATTTAATGCCGACTCTATCGTTTTTCCGTTGTCTCGTAGAGCAAGCCTCATAAATATAACGACTGCTACGCACCCGCCCCGAAAAAGAACACACTTCGCCTGCGATTATATAAATTTACAAAGTATCGTTCGTGCTATTTCATTAATCTTATATGCGCCTAATGCTGACGGCGAACTACACTCCACGGGCAAGTCTTGAACACTTTAAATACAATGTTTATTTTCATATAACTCAGACTTTAATACTGAATAGTTCGCGTAATCACTAACAACCATTAATATCGTAGCATATTAACCAATCGTTGTACTTAAATTTCATCTTCACAGCTCATAACTTGAGACTCATACTATGAGTTCGCGAAATACATACACACACCGGGAGTGAAGAATAAGGTGTGAAATTATCTTTCACGAATTTTTCCTTTTCGAAATGGCCGCAAATGCACTTATAAGGGCGTCCCTGAGATCGGCTTTAATTAATTCTACCCAAATGTCTTTATTGTTGCTCTTGCCGAAAAAACCGATTGAGCAGTTATATTCCTCTGGAGATATCATACAGGCGACCTACTTTGAAACATTTGAATAAAACATCTAAAAAACGGTATCTCGAAAAACGAGAGAACTTAAGATATCTGCGAAGATGATGAAAATGATCTGTTTGCTCTCCCAGTATCCAGACTAGCTGTTACTCCCAGAACACATGATTCGAGTAACATTCCTGGAACGCTAGCAAAGCACTACGGCGAAGGTACCGCCGAAGGTCTCTCAATTCGAATAATGAATTGGCGAACAACCGTCAAAAATCTACCAAAATTAAAGCTTCGGCTCTAAACCTTGATAGAAGTGTTAAGTATTGTAACGCGGCTAAACCATATGTTTTTAACTACCCCTCCTATGGCCAGCCAGAGGACATTTTAACATGCATATTATCTTCCCTAGAGACCTTGAAAAAGGCCATAACTATCGTTGCAAAAAAACATTTACGACAACGAACTCTAAAATCGTATTTCGGTATCGTGATTTCTCTGTCAACCTGAGTTTAAAAAAAGATACTGAAAGCTGCAAATCCTAAAGCTTAGTTGTGCGTAATTCTAGCGCACTTTGTTTCAATTATCCTGATTTAGCAACCATAACGTTACCAACTCTTACAACTTTATCTACAGCTTTAGATTACAAATGACCACCAGTATGATCCTCACTATCGTCGCCGTCGTCACTGTCACCAAACACAACCTTGCGGTACCGAATTCTAACTGAAAAGCCATCGTAAATCAGTTGCGATAGTTATCATGTGTTCAGCAGCATTGGCTTTTCAAGGTTTGTAGAATATTAAATATTGATTCACACCACTCTAACTCTCAAACACCGAGTGAAATGTGTCGAGACTTTCCTACGTGGTACGCTGTGCGCACTAGATATTGAAAGTGGGGTTTTCCCGTGGGTTTTTAGTCGATATGAGGCAAATCTAACCCTTGCTGTATAATCTTCATGAGCACGACTTTGTTACCATGTTACAATGTACAAAGCGGAATACGGTGGACAATGGCGCTGTAACGAATATAAACAAATAGCGAAAGATAAATTATAGCAAACGATATAGTAGTGGTGTGTAGAATGAGCAAAGTAACGAGACAATGCAAGTCAACGGGTATCTATCTACGCAATTGAAAGACAAGTGATCGTGTTGTCCTTCTATGTTGGAACTCGTACTTCCTGCGAGAGTTATCATGGCCGTCAACGCTAAAACCACGATAAGCACTTTAACGGCAAACAGAGATAATATGAAGAAAATGTAAAGACGAAAGAAATGGAAAAGGAGAAGCAGAGGAGAAAGTTTCTAACATCGGAATAAAGTGATGAGAGAAAAAGACAGAACATTATGCGAATTTGAGCTGTTATGTTGAAGCAGCTATTATTGGAGCATTCTAGTACTAGAGTCCTGTCAGGTGTTAGAACGATGATGCCTGCACACGCCTGAAGAGGAGTCACGTAAATGATAATCGATAATGGTCTAGCCGACTGATTAACTCTTTCTCTCTTTCTTTTATGAAAGTGAACTTCGACCGATAGCCGACGTCGTCGTTCCCCTCCCTGAAGCGGGTTCTGTGCCTGTCATTCTGTATGTGTGCATGCTTGATCACTAAACTTTAAATTTCGTTCGGTTCGAAATACTGTTTCACAATGTCTGAAATGCTTAAGATCTCGGTGTAATTCGTTCCGTCTGAGGAACGACTAAAGGCGGCTTAACCCCGGATAACGTCCACACGATAAAGAAAAGTGAAAATGGGGCACGATTTAGCCGAAGTCATCTATCATGATTTGCACTTTACGTCCTCCCAGTTGTATCCTGCCGGTACAATACATTTGACTCCTCTGTCATTCTTTCTTTTCAAAAAACACCCGTCGTGATACAGAACTACGCTTTTGGGGCGAGCGAAACATCGCGAATTGTGGTTCGCACAAAACATGTTTGATCCGATCACCACCCGAGTGCGTTCCAACAAATAATACTACGCCAAAATTGGAAAAGCAAGTTTGTAATATACTTTTTCCCTTGCAACTGAAATGCCGACGTGAATATTCAGGTTGGACCGATGACATCTGAGGTGATGTTTTCTATGCGAGTATGAGAAAAGTATGCTAGCAATCGTCAGCTCCCACACTGAATGAATAGGAAGATTTTCCATGGGTGATGGGACGTATAGCACCCATGGAAAATTATAACATGACAGCCGTCGGTTTGTTGAATGGCGAAGTAGGGGGTACTACAAGACCATTGCCTTATTCCTCTCATCTGTGCGGCTGGTGTAAATCCTGGGCGCCTGCTTAAAGCAAAGTTCCATAACGAGAACGAGAAGATGCAACGGGGGCCGGCCAATGAATTAGCTCCAACGAAGTCCATTAAAATGCCTGTTGACTATGGCTGCACCATTCAGTTAACTCTTCCCGCATGTTGTTTTAGATTGTTTATCAGTGTCTTAACGCCTCGTCGCTACTTGAAAATCATTGGGACATGTCCACAATGTATCAATCAGTTTTAACTTAGCTTTCTTAATACGTCTCCACCCCATCTGGTTCTGTGGGCTCAACATTAATCGACTTTGGTGATCCACTCAAATGGACTGACTTGCCCCTTTAGATCGCTCTCCTGTGTTGATATGTGCTCGTCTTCTGGTCGTCATTTATATAATCACAGCAGGCTCATAGAAAAATTAATGTTCGCTTATTAAAGTTTGATATATTTCGCCCTTGTTTTTTTCAGTAGCTCATTAAAAATCACAATTTGTTTACACTATCTTGTCCTCAAATTTAGTTTTTATCGTATTAGTTTCTCAGATATCTTATTTTAATTGTTTGAAATGGATTGAATATAGATTCCGTTTTGCTGGTATTGATAGCTAGACGGAGCCTCTCAAAAGTCTTGACTCTGATTTCCAGATACACAGAGCCACCCAAGTGCCCAATTCGTCAAGGGCCGGACGCAGAAAAAGGAAAAATATCATCCTCGTATACAACAGCTTTACATTTTCCGTTGACCAAAATTTTTTGGATGACGAAGTTTGGCAGAATGAGGAATTTATAGGAATCAAAAATGGAGTTCTCGGGTGTTTCCCCTACTACTGTCAACTAACAAAATATAATTTCACCAACCTGGTCGGCCTGCCTGCGGCACCAGAGATATAAGCGAAACCATTCAGTAACAGAGGACACATACACCCAAGCGATTCCAAAATTTGGACAAAAATGTGCATGAACAGTTGAAAGCGGCATCCAGAAACTCCTTTCGACAAGGTCCTTTGTTGTAAGTGGAATCAGTGATTTTTTGCCAACGATGAGCAAAGGAAACTTTTATAGATTGGGCATTCCTGGAACCATATCGGCAAGGTTGAAGAAAATTTATCGATTTAAAATATTGGTCCTGTCTAGTTTATGCCTTTTTATGAAGGATTTTCCATAAGCAGTGAAGCAGTGAGATTGAACGGTATTTCAGGGGACTTGCAGTTGTTTTTGCTTTTAGACAGAAGGTTATTCCAGAATCCTTCAATTGTATCGGAAAACACTCCGTTTGCAGCGACATGGATAAGAGAGGACTCTTCTCGTTGCATAGTTGACTCTGGAATACCGCAAGAAAAACGGTTCGAATCCACTTTTTTTTACTTGCTCATTTCCTCATGGCCATTTTCCTTTAATATACACCTCTAGGTCAGTGATATCGCTTTGTGCTCTGCTGTCTTGCCGGTCCACTTTTGTCACCATTTTCTGATCGTATCCCTTCTGATTTCTCTTTTTTGTAGGTACCAGAATTCACAAAACAATGGTATGTTACAAATCATTCTCCAAAATAGTGTTAAGTTTTAGCCAAGCAATCGTTATAGTTATGGCAATCACCAACAGTCTTCTTTGCCGTGTGGGATCTTTGCCGTTAGTCACTCTAATGGTTAGCGTCCGTTGCACTTTCAAGTACGTTTACTTCGTCCTACTGCGTTTAGATTTGCTCTGTGAGACCCCAGGTTGCCGCCGCGTACGGCGGGAGATTTGGTCACGGTGGCCCCCTTTATTTGTCTGTTGCTCCTTGGGCCCTAGACATGATCCTCGCCAGACTGTTAGCAATCTTTACCGTTTTTGCTATAATTTTGTTGGTCTCGGTCGGTAGTAGCAGCAATAACTACAACTTCCTACTACCTACCAACTATAACAGTTAGATAAGCTCTCCTACGACCAGCCAACTGTTTTAATGGCTGAGCTATGCATGTTAGTCGAATGCTTCTCTCCGAGCGGGTGCTGCTGAGAACCGTTCTAGCTAACCGAGCATTGCGATGCGCGAATCAACAATTTGAGCACGCATAACAATGTTCAGCCAGCCAGACGGGTCTTTGCCCTCAACTTGTCTATACCTTTGTTTTCGCCTACAGCTTCCTGTTCCAACTCCGGTTCGGGCCATTTTCGAAGTTCTAGTGCCCGTCATCAGGATTTCTTCCAGCTCTTTCGCACTGTATTATATCACATTTTGCCATTCAATGTAACGTTTCTTAAAGTTCTCCGATTACTTCGCTAGCTATTTAACTCACTTTGATAAACTTTCTATTAGAAAAATATCTATTAGTTAAAGAAGAGTAATCTCAAAAATTGTAATAGTAGTAATAATATATAAATATTGCCGCCAAAAACTGATCCCCTTTCTTTGATAGCTACTTGGACGTTTATACCATATGTGAAATGATCATGTTCAAGAAATGAGATTACTGCTTCGATGTGTTCATTATCGCGGAACCACATAATAATCGTGGGTTTTACTGTGTAAAACGTTCGCTTTTACCTTCATAATGTCTTCATGATCATTAAGATTTGGATACCGTGGTTCCGATTCGGAAGCTCTAGTTTGTGCAAAAAACATCTGTACAAGATGTTCCCTTTCCGCTCTATGCTGTGGCGTTCTAATCCACCATATTTCAAATGATGTTTTAACCTGGTTTATTAAGTGTAAATATGACTGCATCTGTATGGAAACAGGAGTACACATATGTACATTTAGCTATTCATTACAAATACATATATATACCAATGGACTAGCCAGCGGTAATCTATTGTAATCAGCCTACTCCTTCCAACTATCAAGGACTTTCCCGCTAACATCAATATAACGGAATATAATACTATTAATACTACTACGATACTGCTACTTGTGTTCAATATATTCTGCTGCTCTGAGTTCAGAAGAGGTGCTGGCTTCAACTCAATCGGAATTGAATTGAAGTCTCAAACCTTAGGAATTTTGTTATCCAATTCGCTTTGCAGATGCTATTAATTCATACTATTAGCAACAGGAAAATTGATATAAAATTATCAATTTCTGTGTATTTCTCAAAAGCCACAATTAAGAATGAATTCGCCGGATACTGGTAACAATATTACTGTTTTAGAATAATTATTCTTTTTTTGTACTATCGTCTGTTCACTCTTCCGTTGAACAAATATTCCAATTTAGTCATACTTAATCCCGCTTTCGGCCACATTATAATATCTAGTTTGTAGAAAAACTCCATATCGGCAGTATTTCTAGTCATTGCTACTAGCATCCTTAAAAAAGTAACATAGAATTTCCTGAGAGTCCACTACATGTCCAACCATCGGAAAATCCAAAGAGCACTGGTTATAATAATCACTTGGCAAAATAATTAAAAGAGTTAGTAAATATATGACGTATTGTCTACTATCACAACCTAACTGATTCAGTTATGTTCGAAAATAAGGTAGCCGGGTTTGTTACTATTATCACCGTACACAATTTTGACACAACGCTCTGTATGCTAATTAAACGCAGATGTAGGTTTAGATAAGACATATACAGATATGAACGACCATTTTATCAAACAAATGTGCTAAAATATCCACCAGCTTTAGTCTGTAATAAAATATTACTTTTTTTAGGTTTAACCGTGCACTTGGAAAAGATCAAATTCCTTTGTATTTTGAGGTAGAAGAAAAGCTGACGGCTGTGGAAGCTTCAACCAACTGCATCTCCTGCTATTAGTTACGGAGGAAAAACAAAATGTACACAGCTCGAAATACCTATGCCGGCTTTATTTAGGAGACTTAAGTGCCTACAGCACAGCAATCGAACGCCCACTGACTAGCTTCTCGATGCCGGCTTCTAATGGTTTGGAAACATACTTTTTGTGCTTCAGTTATTGCACGTTACGTCCTCACAAGCGTTAGATGCATCGTTCTTGCCAGAACTTGTGGTCTTAAAACCTCCTAGCCTTTTCTCCGAGTTTTGTACTTTTTATTTTTAATTCCCTTCAGTTGTTTTCATTATTGTTCACTATTGTTTGTTTTGGCATATTTGAACAATAGTACAGCTAGTACTGGAGTTACCCGAAATGCTATAACCTGGTAAGACAATTAACATCCTCGAAACTCATAGACGGAAATTTTTGGAGGGAAAAATACGGCTTTTAGATATTACTGTCAATATAAATTGGCTCCAAAAATTATTTATGAAATTGTACCATTTCAACATTGTTTTGTTAGGTGAGGCAAGCGTGAAGCTACTAGATTATATATTTTTCACAGAGCTGCCGCGAATAATCAATAGTTAATCTCCAGGAAATCCTTTTATAGAAATACTCTCCGGGAGCGTCACATTTCCCTCACCCGACAATACATTCGAAATAACTCAGGCGTGAGAGCATTTAAAGGTACTGTGTGCTTCAATACAAATTCAACGACTAAATTTGACAATATTAATGCTTTCATAGCCTATGCTATAACATGAAGGAGCGATGATATATATTAGTCAGAATTTCTCTTTAAGAGTTTTTTACATTTAATTGTAAGTACGTTATCAGTAGGCTGAACCTATCAGTTCATTATGGCAAAATACAATCATAGCCTATGGTACGATGCGGTTTAATGTGAACATTTTACGAGTAAGGAGTGCAATTGTTATTTACTCCAATGAAATGGGCGTGTGTTACTCAGCTGGTGCCCCAACGCAGGACCTTGTAATTGATAGGCACGTATGTCACGCTTCTGTCTCTCACGCAATACCACTTTGAGAAGCCCTTTCTTGGTCAATGGTCTCCACATCTTTCACAAGCAGTGGTGAGAACTATGAGGTGAGTTCTTCCCATTTTGCTATTTGCTAATTTATCCACACCTTAGGCAGGGATGTGGTATCTGGTAGCGAAGGGAGAAGGAAGCGAACATTTAATTTCTGAACCCTGCTCATATCTGTCTAAGTGTATCAAATCATTGTCATTGTTTCAGCTCCGACTAGTTAGCTTCAACTGTCGCGCCGCTTAGTTGGTTAGGGAGCCGGTCGATTCATTACAAAATTTTGATTTTGAACTTTCGCTGAAGCACAGTATTTTTGTAAAGTATCCAATCTTTGACATCAGCACTGCTTACTTGCGGCAAGCGTTAATAGCAGGCACGCTATATATTTAAATTGATCCTTACCATTTCATAGGCCGTAAGCCTTTTAAAGAGGTAATATAGCTGCGAGGTTTCAGCCTACTAAATGATTACGTCAAGTTTGAGAAAATACCCTTTGAATTATCTGAAGGAGTCAAAAACATGCGAAGATCGAAGTGTGTAATGGAAACGTATTTAAAGAACATCCATTGTGCTCAATACAACCTTGTGGCATCAACCTCTAACAACCAGCGTTCCCCTCTAGACAATAGTACACACAATATACACAATGCATATGTGGTTTATTACCGGCATCTGGTACATAGCTTCTCATCCTCTCTCAACTACGTCTATGAATAAGTCCTTCATATGTTTACATATGCACACGTTTTCACATGTATGTGCTAACGTTATAGAATTTGCTCACAAATTTAAGTGATAGAATTTTTTGAGAAAGGGAGCCGTAAGTAGACGACAGGCAATAGATTGCCTGCTAGTTTTATTGACAAAATAAAAAATAAAGTAACTTTACCAAATAAGGTGTCATAATCACCTTTACTGCGTACGGAGCGCCACTTGTCAACGGTGCTGAAAGTAGAAGAAAACCAGTAAAATCAAATATGTTAGGTTTAGGTCAGCTTCCAACTCGTTATTGGTAATAACAGATTACAGCACCGATTTTCGGCTAGAATATGTTGCAGGATAGCTAGGCAACGACAACGATTAGATTGATAGATAGAATTGACAAACTACACCTAAAGCGGAGCGCTGTCAAACATACGCATGTAACACTGTATTCAAATTACTCAAATTAATATATTTGAACATGATATAGTAGCCATTTATGTGGATACCAGTATAACATATTTTAGCGTAATTTAAATAATATCCGTCGAGTACCTTCTAAATAAAATTTTTTTTTTCACTATTCTGCTGACTGTTTTTCAGTTTAATAACTTTTGCCTAAAAATGTATATTAAGGCTCGGTTGGGATAGGTCGAAATGTTGAGGTTAACCTTTCCAAATGTCATCTAATTTTGAATTAAGTTAATATAACGTATATTCAGGATATATAAACTAAGAACAAATCCAGGGTGAAACCCATGCGGGATCTTTTGCAACAGCGGTAAAGTTACTGTTGCGACTTTTCATATATATATATTATTTTAAGTGAACACAAAGGTAAGGTAGAAAGTTTGTATGAAAATATGCCTTGCAATAATACTAGTTGTGTACTCTGCAATGTATTTGATGAATATCTTTATGATGAAATGAATCTGTGGTAAATTAATTTGTTGTAATGCATGCGACCACAAAAATTTACATACATTTTACACCTGTTGTAATTTTAAATATTGCATAGCTTGTAAATCATGCACAATGTTTGTGCAATTGTGCTCAAATTAAAGTAAACGGCTACATTTAAGAGTCTCGCGGCATTGCACCAGGAGCATCCGAGGTCCCGTCTCGCTTTATCCTAGATTCCAGCCTCCACTATATTCTCGGCCGTAGTCCTCACTTGGGCCTCACACTTTTAGGCCTCTAGATCCGCCTACTGTCCACACTATACGACCGATTTTGGCCTACCCCACACATTTCTTTGGCGTTCGCATTGTTCTAAGACTTCCGTAAAACCTGATAAACAGCTGTCGTTTTCTCTCTCGTGCAGCGGGTAGTTAGTGCCAAAAGTTGGTTGCCGTAATCTTGTTTCGTGCGGTTCCAGGGCCAGTGGTACTAGTCCACTTCGCCTATCAGCCCTCACATTAGACCAGCGTTACAATTCTAATTCAGTCTTTGGCTATCTGCGATTCGGCTGCAAATCCACAGATAGTCAACTGCAACTTGCCACAGTAAAAAAGCTGAATGTCCTGCGTACGGTGAAGAGTACGAAGCTGCGGAATATGTTTGCAAATCATGAAGAAGCTATCCTCAGTGCAGGTCCAGGGTCCCTCTCCAATGTGTGGCGCTTTGATCTACATCCTTTCAGACATAATGCAAGTATTGAAACCCCCGACGACGAAATTTGCGAAGTCCCAGATAGAGATAGGGAAGGCAGTTATATGAACTGGACGCGTTAAGATGCGCCAACAATGTGTGATACATATTTAGCGCCAACGCGGTATTACCGGCCGCTGGGTATGGTAGGAAGTTTAATTGCAGAAGCGTAGTTCATTAGCCGTCGGTAGCTAGAAGGCCCTCTTTACCAGTCGCCAGCAGTAAACATCGGTCAGCACGGCTACCTTAGAACTCCTCCAGGGCTGATTCTCAGGCAATATCTGCTAACTTTAGCTAATATCCGCTAACATCAGCCAACTTCTGCTATATAGCTTTCGCACTGCTAAGGCGGATTTTACGTATGAAAATGTACAACGGCGGGGATCGAACCAACGAATCTTTTCCGATTGCCAAGCGTACACAAATGCGTCAAGCCACTTGGCTCTACAAGTGTAACTACCGTACCATGTGTTATCTTTTTTGTTGATAAGAAGCTTGACACGTTTACCGCAACTCTTTCGGCAGCAGCGTCCAACGGGCGGCGTACAACGGTGTCCAAAGCGGAGTGTCATGCAAATTAATGATGTGAATTTCGATGCTGTTTTACAGTTGCGCGACGGCAATTGCAAGTAAATTGGCCTAAAAAAGCAACTGAGTGTTGATACGGCTTAGCGACCTTCCAGCTGTGCAGCCCGTACCTGACGCCAAAGCTTTGTAGACATTGCTGGGCCATGTTTAAAGCTTCAAATGGAGAATGTTGGGGCCGAGTTAGTTAGGTCACCTTAATCTACGAGCCTCTGATGACCGTTGCGTGCTCCGGAAATCATTTTTTAAGTTCAAAAAGAGCCATCGTCGTGATAATTTACACCGGATCCGACCCGCCATCTGAGAGCAACACGCTTTTTGCCAAACAGGCCACAAAACGAGCTCCTAAGATCATTAAATATCTGTTATGGTGTTACTCCCTGTCTCCAGAGAGTGTGTTATTTAATTACGGTATGCCGCCTCGTACACTTATGCAGCGTCCCTCTTTTCTTGCTGCTGACGACTATAAGTCATCGCGATAACCACTTAGAAATACTTGAAAAGAAAGGAAAGTGTATTGTGTGCTTCCGCCAGAGATACTCCTAACGTAAACGGTGCTTGGCGCCAAGATCTCTTGCCATGTTTTCAAGAGCCGTGGGAATATTCCAACCGGTTCGACTATAGTGTTAGTAACAGTAGTAAAAAGGATAAAATAAGGACATAATTTTTTTCTTGTTTTTATAATAAAATCTAACGTTCATCCTACAAGTGAGAATTGATACAATTAGGTTAAATTGATAACGTACATTGACCCTTCTCGACCTGACGAACGTAAGGTTAAGTATAATCGCGTTACCGAAAGTTA
The DNA here is from genome assembly GCA_002081605.1 of Tropilaelaps mercedesae. Taxonomy (NCBI): domain Eukaryota; kingdom Metazoa; phylum Arthropoda; class Arachnida; order Mesostigmata; family Laelapidae; genus Tropilaelaps; species Tropilaelaps mercedesae. Next base: position 24,285 of record MNPL01011053.1, read on the forward strand.
GACAGTGAAGAAAGTGCAAGTTGTAACTTCCTCTATTTTGAAACGTAGACGATGCAGTTATTCAACTAAGCGTATACATTACATAACAGCTATAATAATAAGTGCGAGAATTGTTTTGTAGACCATCAATAAAAGAAAATGATGTTATAAATATTTCCGGAAAATAAATAAGCCAATCAATTAATTTGCATAATGTTACTCTAAATTTTATATATAAATAGCAATAGGTAACCATAACTAAAGCCTGCTAGTATAAAGGATCAAGTTGAAGAGCCTCTGCATTTTAATTTTTAATATGCACAGGAAACACTCTATAGCAGCTATGATCCGCTCTGTGACAATCGCTACTAAGTCCTTGATAATTTTCCTATTGGTTAAAGAGTGCACTAACTAATACATTAGTATCAACATTGGTGTATTAATGCGATAGACTAAAGTCATTCAATATTCACAATCTATATGTATGGTGAACTTCGCATTAATTACAAGAGCGGATAATCTAACTTTTAGGTTCGGACTTTATTGGCAAGCCTAATACATATAGTAATGAGTGACATCCTGTTAAAACCATTGAAACTGTATTTCGGTTTGTTTTATAGTTTAATAAAAACTCATCAGACTTTTTTCCGTATTATTCCATGTTTACCTGGCTGTAACCCTCTAAAGTTTTGACAAAAATTTCTGACAAATTCTCAAGTCAACTGAGGTATTAGAGACAGATTTAACAAAATACACAGTGATTATGAAGTTCCACCTTTGAAAATGCAAAACACATTACGTAATTGTTGGTTATTCGTAAATATCGGCTCGTTATTAGTAAAAAATAGTAGGTGTGTTACTAATGGCTCATTGGGTGGAAACACATCATGCTGAAAAAGACTTCCTGAAATAGGTTTTTCTGCATGTCAAAGCTTCCTAATTGTAATTATTAAGTCGATTAGCAACATCAACATTTAGAGTGCAAGAGTATCTATTAAATATCAAAGATGTGCAGCAGATAACAATCACAACAAATGGTCCTTCTGTGCTTCAATAGATAGTTTAACCGAGTCAAATACGAACTTCGCTTCACAGATCAATTAACCTAATTTCATCAGTGCCGTTTCCCGTTCAATTCTACTACACTTTTCGGTATATTCTTTAACCCATATATATATATATATACATAAACAATTCAGATAAACGTCTATGGTAACAAAATGTACAGATCGCTAATGACCACTGAATTTTGTCAAATATGCTTCTTCATGCTAAGGTTATAAGATTTCGTAAGACAAGTGTTCACCAAGGTGTCGAGAACCAAGGCAATTTGTATCGGAAAATAAAAAATAACCTACGTCAGTGCAGTTTCAAATGGCAACTACCTGGAGGCCGCTGTAAAATTTATGCGAAGAGCTAAGTTCCAAGTGCAACCAGAACAACTTAAAAACCTTTATGGATCTTGTTATTGCTCACTCGTGCCACTCAGGAAGATTGGCATAAATATAAACTCAGAATAATTATCAAGGTGTCGATATAAAAAAAAAAACAGGGAATTCTTAAGCAACGCGAAAAGAGGACATAGGAACCCTTAACGGGAAGACGGTCATATTCATGGAATTTTGCATACTTCGCGGCTTTATTTGCTGAGGATTTCGAACCGGGTCTAAAAAAGAAAGTCAGGGAAGTATGTCAAACAAGGCCCTCAGGTCCGGTGGCTTCTCATTGCAATTGATGTAACTGCTGAAATGAGGTTGAGGCTTAGAACTGCAGTCATTGCTACTGATGTTGGTGTCGCGCGCATCATAATCAACCAAAGCAGCGAAATCTTTCAGCCATAAACGATGAGAGGGTAAAGGCGTGGAGACGTGGATGTGTTAGCTTTATTGGAGAAAGCCAGCCAAAATAGTAAACAGAATCGTTTCCTGCTGTCAATCTAAACTCAAATCCACATTCCCTAGATTGGAGAACATTTGAAAAAGGAGTCATGTGAGTCGTTCGAATTTTATATTGTCGTTTATTTAGCTCTAATTTATATAGATGCGGATGGTGGTGCAAAATTTTTTTTTGACTTTTTATAGTCAAAATCACGGGGTGTAAAGCAACATTTAAATAAACACACTTCAATACGTGCATACGCTCATAGTGTAGAGGAACGATATCATAGTGTTCCTAGTATGTATATACATATATATATATGTAGCTTCTCTAATTCTAACGTTCAGAATGGGCGACGTTTCTGTTGTAATCAAAGTGGATTAACCAACAAGCCTCTGTCTAGTTATCCATTTCATGCGAACCTGTGACGCTATTGACTATGATGTTTCGGCGTTCAACGGTATGACAACATACCATTCATCGACTAAACTGGCTATTGGTTTTGATAGTTTCTTTGGTTGGTCTCCATCAACACTGCAAACTGTGTTACTTTCCTCCCCTCGTACCTTAACAGCAACCGTTTTCCTTACCCTCAGCTAGCGAGAGACAGTTCTCTGCGTTCTCGACTTATCGCTTACTAAGTGTCGAGTTGCTACTTACGCCCCTTTGGGGAACGCCAAGTCCAGTGTACGGAACGATTGAAGTGATCGTGGCCCTTATTGGTGCCTTTGGAATAGAGTAAGACAATCCAGGATCAGAGTGGCTATTTAAGAAGGGCGTATGGCTAGCCAAGCAAAGCCATGTATTCAAATACAGAGCGAGCACACTTACTCAAGGTAGGAAGATTGACTGAATGAAATTTGCGTTTATTAAACGTTTGAATCTCTTACAAAGTTGTATATAATCAGATATGCGCAAATCTTAATGACATTTCAATCCTGTCTCTAACGAAAAAAAGCTAGTTATAAGCAAATATACACTTTGTGACACGGCAGGTTAGTCCATTTAGAAGTTGCGGCCTGAGACCTTGCATTCCAATTTGTTCTCGAAAACGACTATCAAATTCCTTACTTGAAATTCCATGTACCTGACAGCCAAAAATGCAAAAAGTGTATGGTACGAATGATTTTGAAACCTAAGGTAGTGAGGAGATGTTGTCTCGTGTCACTAGAAATATTATTTGGATCATTTCCATGAGAATAAATTTGCCATAGCTAACCAGGACCATATGTTTAAATGTCTGTTGTAATAAGTAAATAGACTAATAAGATATAAGTAACAATACCAGATTCATCATATATTATATCGTGGTTTGATCAAACAACCCATTTTAGGAAAAATGACAAAAAAGCTCATTGAGATAAAAGAAAAAGTAATATGTTTTGTTGATAGTGTCATAATATACAGAAAAGCTATATTGTGCGCGTAGCTACATTGTTTACCAAAAACTGAAATATCTGTTGAATGGTAGGTGTTATGAGTTTTTGGCAAGGAAAACAACTCTTAATACCATCACTCTTCATGTGACTTAATGATTGTTACCAAACAACAAGTATCTTTATAAAATGTGGTCACCTGTTGCTATAACAGGACTAATAAACATTCGGAACAGTCTCGAATGGTGTAAGAAAAATGCTCTAGAGCTGAGACACTTTACAATTTTACGTGACAGAAATGAATAAGGAAAATGGTTTATAAGAAAAAGCTCCAATATCTTGAAAACATTGGATTTTACGAAACATAGAAAATAATAATTTAGCTTAAATTACGAACTACATCGAATAAGCTTTGTTCAAGATTGCCCTTCGATTTTAAAGGCCAAAGCAGCATTGATGTCTTAACACTCAAAAATGGTATCAAAAATATAAACTTACCTAGGTACGTCATCAAGATGCTGAAAAGCGGTCCCTAATATTTTTATTCTACTTACCCGTTTTCGAGAAAAAATGTGAAACCGTATTCCGCGAACACATTATATATACATATATATATATATATATATATATATATATATATA
>MNPL01011057.1:1087-36122 GCA_002081605.1 Tropilaelaps mercedesae
CAGGTTAAACCAGGCTGTATCTACAAAAAAGACCCTTAGTTAACCTAGGGGTTAGTACTAGTAGAATAGTTTGCGGAGCGGAACCTCTTGGTCTTCAATGACGGAGATGTTCCTACCTTCTCTCGGAGAGGTCAGGAGTCTTGATTGCGTCGAAGTCGATGGTCACAAGGATAAAGAAATGGCGGATTGAGGAGGGGAAGGAAAATCTGGGTGACCATTAGTACATTAAATTCGAAATTAGAGGGCGAGTTCCATCAACTGCACCACCGCCCGTCAAAGGCTGGCAGATGCGGAAACTAAACATGGATGTGTTAGTAGAGAAAATTAACAACGGGTGTAGACGGCCGGGCGAAAGGGAGGGAGAAATAGGGGTAGATGAAATCATTGGGATAGAGGAGCAGGCGCGTCAAAAAGCAGATCCGGCTGACCATGATGGGATGAAGGGGTCGTGTTCCAAACTACTGATGGAGCGGGGAGATTGCTGGGTTGTTTTATCTTATTGTAGCGCTCAACTGCACAGCAAAATAGCTTTTACGATGGCCTCTACAATAGGTGTATTTTGATCGCCGGAAGTTAGCTATAAATTTGACTTAAGCGTGACTCCCTTTAAGAATTGAACCATGCCACATCTTGCAAAAAAAAATGTAATTATTCACATAATACACTCTTCTCCAGAATGAGCTAACCACTTATTTTCAGTCCTTCCGTTGACGTTTTTTAAAAATGTCTTCAAACCACGTACACTCAGAGTCGGCCTTTGACTTATTTACATTACACTTAAAAGACATAAATATTTTTCTATCAACGACTGTGAAGACAGAGAGCAGCTCGTCATTTATCGTCTGGTAAGCTCTGGCCATCTGTAACAGAACTTCATTGCCTTACTTTCAAGGCTTAGAAGGCATAGCCTGGCGGCAAAAACAGTCTATCGATCCGACCAACGCAGAAAGCCTGGCTTGCTTGCGTATAGTCTGAGTCACTCCTACAGGAAGCGACCGTGGCCCTTTGGGTTTTTCTACAGCCTTTTTCTCGGCTTCCAACATAAAGTCTGCTTGGACCGTATGTTCATGGTGGAACATACGGTGACATTTATACCCCCCCCTTTCAGTACTATAGTCCACGCTGTTGCTCTCGGTGGCTAGGCGGGCCGTCGCCGCCTACGGTTAGAACCGCGGTGGAGATCTATGTGCCTTGTCTCTATGGCCATATGAGCCCCAGTAAAGGTAGAAGGGCCAGAGATCAGATAGGTTCGGCTGAGCTTTACACAAACCTACATTTCTACAGTCGGCGAAACAGTTATAAGAGAACCTCACCAAAAGGCAGTTCCTGTTTCGGTACAGGGAGTGGGAGGGGCAGAAGGAAAATTTGGTGACAGGTAAATGACATGGGTATCACTGTCATAGCCTGTCATGAAAACTAATATTGGTTTATCCTTCCCGACGTGACTGGTGATGTTTTTCTACTACTAGCGATAGCATGGCTAGCCCAAACTTTATACACCATCAAGCAATAATGTGGCTAGCGGAAGTGCGAAAGGTATGAAAGGATTGCATGTAGTAGAGAAAGAGGCGGATACGAATACATAGCTCTGTCTCGTTTTTGACCTTTCTTATTTCTTTCTAATTCTGGATGAATAAGGGCGACAATGTTCTGTACACACCCGGTTCTCTTGTGCAGCTTCAACAATAAAGTTCGTAAGTTTGGAGGAGGTGAGCCTTAACTACAGAATTGCTACTCACTTTCCTAGACCACTCGCTTTTTTAATTCATTTTAAATTAACAACACCTTCTCCTTAAGTTCTCCTTAAGTGTTAAAAGTATCCTTAGTAAGCTGAACGCGAGCTTCTCCGTTAAAATGCCTTTGAAAAGTGTATATAAATGCAGTATGAATTTGTGCGCTGATGATACCGCGTAACGTACTGTTTGCGAAACATGAAGAAAAAGGATCACTACAAAGTAATATTACGGTCGGCTTGATACTGATCTTAACCAATCGTTTTATTTCGGCAATCGCTTTAAGTCTAGCTACATTGCGTAAGCTGCATGTCAAGTGCTAAAAAGTGTGCTTCTAAAAAGTGCACTACACGTTGGGTTTATATATGAAAGACTTCCAAATGCTAGACCACCATAAAAAACATCGGCATGGCAGCAAGGATTTAGAAAACCCTAATTTGTTTAGTGGGAATCATGTATGCCCTGAAGGCCTTTTTAGTATAAAGTGTAAAGGATAATTGGAAAGTGCGCTCAGTTGAGGATTTACATTTTCAAGGTATCTGACAGGTCTCAGCGGTACTGAAGTTACACGCTTTTGTATAAATTATATGTAAATTTATATTATGTTCATATTCAAGCTATGTATTGACTAAATTGTGAAACTATTTCGATGATACGCGCCTTAAAAACAAATATATGTCTCGGCGATTGGAATAAAAGCTTCAGTTTGAAGTCGTTTCAGTTTTGTTTTCAGTTTCAGTGTTTTTTTTTTGACCAATTCTATACGTATTCTGCAAGCATAATTGAAATTAAGTAGATAAATGAATAAATATAGTAAGCATATCATGCCATTTTTGAAAAATCTAACACTTTATCAAATCGAAGTGCAAGAGAACGATTACATTTAGATCGAGATTTCATTAATTCAAAGTTATGTACATATAGCTTTGGCAGGTGAAGTAGCTTGCGGTGAAATTTGCTGCCATGCCTTATGTAGGGGCGCCCGTCATAGATCTACATACGTATGTGAATGTGGGCCTCGTCAGAAAAGTAGGTTGTCCGGACAGGCGGACGTGGCCATGCCGAACCATAGAAGATCGCATAACGGACGTGAGTCCCCTGACAGTGGTGACCTATCAGAACTCAATGAAGTTGCCAGACATATAGGGTTTCGCCAGGCTGTGTTCGTTATTATAGCGCTAGATTTTTTTGACGCGTGATGGATTTCTCGGCAACACAATAGTAAGAAATTGAGACAGTGACGCACACGTACAACACGCACCACTGCAGAGAAGTAACTTCGGGCAGTGGGATAGAAGAATAAATATAATGCATTTGCACATATAACATACTGGCCCACCTCACCACCGCTGCGTTCACCTGGTTGTTTTGTAGTGTGCAGCCTTATGCTTTGAGGATGAACGTTTGAAAATTAATGTTTTTTGAGAAGAATTCAAAAGGCAATCGTAGTTTTGGTTGAAGTAACGAAATGTTGTCAGGACGCTTCTTTCCAAACAATGAAGACTCGCTAACCGTAATGTGCTTGGATGAACGTCAAATTCAAATGTTCTACCTGACAAATTGTAGCTTAATAGCCAAAAACTTATACAATTGAAGAAAAATCTAAGAGCATGAGGATTATGAGTACAATGCGTGAAACCTACTATCTATATTTGGCCGTATGCTGTCTTATTTATTTACCTTTGTAGTTTGTTCAATATTTTGCTACATACAATTATTGACCGTTCGTCACAGCTTTACCTTTAGCTTTATGCGATGATATAATCGTTGTTCGTTTGTTTCCTTTTAGAAGACCATTGCAGTACAAGAAAACATTATAAATGTCGCTTCTACTAAGGATTAAGCAGGTGCACCGTTGCTTATATTAATTCTTGTCGTTATACTTATTTGTGTTGTTGCACGCTTTTGAGGAGAATCTTCAAGTTGTAGATACACGCCGTAACGTTAATTTCAAATTCCAAGTTTCTCTCATATTAGAGTAAGTATATTGAAATTCATCTTAATGAGCAATGTCAATCCTCCCACTACTTAAACGGTTTACCCTCGGCGTAGTGGAAATGCATGACTTAAGTTAAAAACATAGATACAACTCTGTGATAGTATTCAGTTAGATTCACTCTCCAATTCGAATCGCGTTGGTGTAATATTTTCATGCTTATTTTGGTATGATCACGGTGCTTAAATATCGCGAAGGTGGTTTCGAGCTTAAAACGAGAGGAGTCTCCAACGATTATGTTTAAATTAGATGAATTTCACTTAATTTTATATAGTATTCCACTTACTCGAATTTTTTCAGCTTGCAAGGAACCATCTCTCGCACGGTAGCTGGAAGAGATCACGGGTCTGACTGGTTATGTAGGCAAACGTTTCAATATTTTAGCGTGAGCAAGGGGGTAGGATCACCGCCAACAATTTCGAAAGGGAAGACCTTGACAATTTGCGCGCGGATAGGTGGTCCAGCGAAAAAGCACGTGATCCATCTAAAAGCTTTTCCCTTTTGACCTTCGGTACATGCAATGCTGTACCTTTACACGAATGTCTGCTTTTTTCCTCTGCTGAATCTACATTTAACCAAAAAGAAGACCAGATTCCTAGCGGTCGCCGCTACAAACTAAAGCGATCGAAGCAATGTCAGCAACAAGTCGACAAATGGAAACATCGAGAAACCCTGAACGGCGCCTGGTTAGCGCACCGAATGTCCAACTGGTTGAGATTATCAAACTTTTACCTAGAAATATTGGCTTATTTCCGGATTTGCTTGAATCTGCAATGGTTGAGAAATCTCTAAGAAAAATATTTAATTCGGCCTTGTGATTACCTCGCAGAATACAGTTCAGATACCCCTTTGATTTCGGCGTAATTACTGTAAAATAAATGAAAAGTAGGCAGAGGGCAAAACTGATGAAGTTTGCAGAGCGACGGAATGCTTTTTTCCTCATTTTTGTTTCGATTCATCGAGATTTATTTAATTGCATTAGGCTGCATCCTGATGAAATCTCTCAATATCTTCGGCGGCTACACATACATTGCTAGTTAAAGGAAGAACTGACACTTTGTTGAGGATACCTTATTCAGGTTTTATCCGATGGGTCAATAAATGGTTTTTTAAACCAAGAGAAAAACCGACGTATAAGGTTTAATAACGCTTATTAGGCGTACGCAATAGAACAGTATACAATTTAAATAAATTAGTAACCTGAAGAAGCTATAGAGCTCACTGCAATCCAGTGACCTATCCTAGGACAGTTGTAGTTTGAGCTGCCCGAAAACTGCATGCTGGCGTATTAAGGCAAATATAGTGAAGCTTCAAATTGATCTTTTGCGCATTGAATGGCCTAACCAAGCGGATCTATTTTATTGATCCCGTTATTGTCGACACGTTTATTGTTCGCAGGCATTAGCGTTTTTTTCTGTAGGCAGATATTGATTTTCATTTTTCCCTGGTGCATACGTCTTTATCTAAACCCTCCTAAATGACGAGGAATGACTAAAGCGCATTCAAGGGATGACAATATCTACGCTCCACGCAAGCGAAGCATGCTCCTGGGAAATTCTAACAACAGCAGTCTCTGGTGGGTTCGAATTTGTGTTTCAGAACGATGGCGCTTGAAAATAATTGGATAAGCCGGTACTTATCCTCCGTCTGAAAGCTTCTTGGAGATGCGTAGATGTTTGGATGATGTATGCACGCGGATATACGAGATGTTCCCATGGTTGAATTATGCATTTTCTCACACATAGTAGCAGTATAGCGGAACTTGTGGTTCGTAAAATAAATTTAGTTTTTTTTCTCCCATCGCACCGGTCTGTATGCATTATTGTGTATGGAAATTGATCAATGTTCCAAGATGTCAAGTTTGACTTATATGTCGATTCTGGCTATATGGTAGAAAGCATGCGGAAGAAACATAGTGCATTAATTTCACAGCATGTAATAAGATGTTACATATCCACGTGTTGGTAGCTTCACCGCTGCTCAGCTTGAAATCTACGTTACTATTTGGTCAAACCATCGTCCCCTTTTCTCGTAAGTGAATACAACTTTTACGATTGATCAGCCTGTACTCGTAGCTCTGTGTGGTACCGCTGAGTGTGAAATGTGCGTAGGTGGCGTTGTAGCTAAGCTTACACACCTGATAACAGTAGGCTGAGAGCGACTGCCGATCACGTGTGGCAATTGCAACCACGTTAGAAATATCGACTTGAGGTGCCAACTCGATCACAAAAAAAGAAGTAGATAAACCTGGCAGTTTCGTTTCCTAAATATGTTCTTTAATACGGTATATCAGACTAATATGATTAGAGGTCATAGCGGTCACCATTCTCCCCACTCTCACTCATATGCCTAGGAAATAGGTTTTCGGGTGTTTAATGACATAGCTTAATTTGTACAGAACTTTCAGCATAAAGCGCACCAAAATCTGAGCACAAACTGATTATAGGACTGCTCTAACCTAGTAACTTTTGGAGGTATTATATGCAACAACCCATGTGTAACTTCGTTTTTGTATTCTGAGGCGGCTGCTGTTCTAGCTTTGTTAATTTCTTCGCTGAATACTCTGGTTTCGGTATCTTCAATTTGTTTTGCTCATATCTTTGGTTGATTCCATCATTGATGCACAGGGCATTGTAATTCTCAATATCTGGCTGTGACACTTACACCATTTCCCTACCAATGCACGTTTTTCTGAATTAATTATGCAGCTCGATACACCTGCTCAACCATGCCTACTTCAGAACATATGCGACGGCACAGCCATGTGATCATGTGTTTTATGCGCTAATTGGCATATTAATATGCCCAAAATAATATTGACTGCGCTGTAAATGAAGACTGGCAGATTCCAATTTTCGTAAATCTCTAAGAATTACTTAATCGAATTACTTAAGCAGTCATCGCCAGCTTCATATATCCGTCTCTGCAGTAGCCGGGATAGCTAAAGTGGTTGCCAGTTTGAATTCTACTGGTAACGTGTAAATTATATATGCTTTGTTAAAGTAGGGCTCTAGAAGCGATCCAAAAATTGGTTCCGAGATTTAAATGTAGGTGGCGTCTACATTTTTCAATGTGGTGATCGACAACAAACTAAAGTTTTTATTTTACTTCGTATGTACGAGTAACGAATGTAACCATTTACATAAATACACTATAGGCATCAAACGATTTGTAGCGCCTTAGTGTCTGAATTTTCGTTGCTGGACTTTTCAGCCTGCTCCAAGATTCTGTAACTCATTTTACGAGCAAGTTGTGAAGCTTTTGAATTCGTGAATTCGAAAAAAGTGCAAAATAAATATACTTGTTAGGCGTCTCTCGACCTTCGGTTTACGTCGAATAGGCGAGGATATCCCGAATTAATGGATTTGGATCCCATTATGACGGTCCAGTGACCACAGCCAATACTAAAAGTTGTTATATTGCCACGTGTAGAAGATCTAAAAGTCTCTCGTCTTTAGTTTTAGGTTTACGGGTATAAAGTAACGCTGGTGTAGGGACGGCAGATTACATGCTGTAACATAACGTTTCTAATGTGCTATTAAACTATATAGTACGGGCGGCAAAACCGAGAGCTCTTTTTGCTTTTGACTGGTTTGTGTATGCTATTTTCGAAATATAAGGCTGCAACACTGTAATTCGTGGTATAATCAAACAAATTTAGGAAGTAATGTGTCTTTACCAAGAACGCTGCGTTCGTTAAAGTTAAACGGAATTTATCATTTGTGGCGAAACCTTCTTTCGTTCCTACGCGCTATTTATACGGACAGGTAAATAATCACCTGCAACAAAAAATATATGATCAAATGTTAGAACTAACCAAAATCGTAACATTTTTAGTACATAAATCTTGGGATTAATATAATAATATCTTGAGGACTCCTATATTAGCACTGATCAAAGGAAGTCAATCTAACATTAAAAGACAAGTCTTTCGCAAGCCTTATACAATTCCTTCACTTTGCCGCACCTTGATCGACAATAATATACCTTATTTTTCACATGAGCGCTCAATTTTATATCAAAACATACTTATTTAGCAACCAACCTATACTCTATATTCTATAACTTGGCTAGCTCCTTTGCTTAGATTTCCTCACAGATACAGTTCTCCTGAATGAGCAGTACACAGGGGCAAAGATTGTTCAATCCCAACAGGATTTTACCACTGGTCTAGGCCCAGGCCAAGCTACTTTGCGCGAGACTTAAACTTTTATACACTGTACGGGCACGTCTTTATAAAGCTAGATCCTTCAACGTGTCAATAAGAATATCAGAATGCGTTACGCATTGGCAAACACAGTATGCAACCGTTTTGCATCCTCTAGACTGTTGCAACAAAGTAAATCACAGTCAATTTTATTTAAATCTAATACCATCCTCCACGCATGAGGAAAAGAAAGTAAGATAAAGATATGCCTACACTTCATCCCATGTTGGCAAATTAATGTTGAATGTCTTCCGCCATAACCGTGTGTTTAATTCCATCCATCGATGCAAAGGCAGGCAGTCCCTGCGAATGCGCATGTATCAACCACGAACTAATTGGATCCTCGGTAAAGCATGGCATAGTGATAACAGAAGTAGTATTAATTTAGGTTGCCCATTCTAAACTCACGATGAATAACCTGAGCTCCTCAACGCAATTTCACCAAATTCCCGCAGCTCACGGATATTCTCCGAGCTGCTTCGTTAACAATGGAGATTAGTAACTTATTGGTTCCTTAGTTTTCAAAGTCTATGACAATAAATTCAATCGAAAACAGTTAAGCAAATGCAAGGTGTGGGAATCGAGATGTTTCAGAAGTTTTGAAGACGATCTCGAATAAACAGTGCGCGCAATTAGGAAATAGGATGTGCTATGGCATGGCTCAATAGGGAGAGCAGAGGCTGACGGCGGTGGCGGCAGGTAATCGGAAACGTTGCCGAACAATCCGAAAGCGTCCGACGAATCAGACCAGTCAGACGAATCTTACCATTTGGACTCACTTTTAAGCACAGAACAAAACTCGTTCCTAAGGGTTTTTCCTTTGAAAACAAAATTTAAGAAGACTTGAACCGCCCTGTTTTTTCATAGTCGTGCACGACTGCTGGTTACCTTCTGCCCTAGACCTCTCATTTTCTAAATAAGGTGTTTATGGGTAAATCTGTAATATGAAATGGTCAGCCCTCAGCGCCGAAATCGTGCTGTTTAACGGCACTAGCCATTACGATGCAATCGTTTTCTACTTGATGAACTCTACACTGGTTGGTTTTGCTATTTGTCACAAATTTGCAGCTTGAGACTCCCTGTTTTGTGTGCACACAAACAATAGCTTCAGCATACAACAGGTATGCATGTTGCAGGTGATACTTATTCGTTCGCTTTATCACATGGTGGCCCTTCTAGATGTCGAGCTCGGTGGCTTGGTATATTCGCGTGCGCCTTGAGACCGCAGAAGACACCTAGATGCACGGGTTTGGTTCCCGCCATTGCACATTTACATTTATGGGGTTTCTCTTACGAAGTAATGCAAAAAGTGATACCGTGGACGTTAAAATATTGGCTGATGGTCTGCCCTAAGAACGTTTTTTGGCTTCTTCAGATGTATTTCATTCGTACGGGCTTTTTTTGAAATGCCTTTCGCCTGAATGGAATGACCAGTTTTTTATGCGCCAACTCGTAAAAAATACAGGCTTCTTTCAGGCATTCTTATTGCACTGATTTATTCAAGTAAATGTGAATTTTTATTCTTCCCTGCTTCATGGCTTATTCCAGTACACATAATCATTTTTTTGTCGCGGGTGTGACCAACAACACCAAGTATTGACAAGTTCATTGATAGAAACGGAAATTAACCTGGTTTAAAAAGCTCGTACAAACTGTGGCTTTGTATACAATGAAACCAACTCGGGTTGTTAACCAGCACGCCTTAAATTATTCGTCAACTAGTTTTTATTAGAATAGGTTGGAACGTTCAACTGATTTGAATTAACGATTGAAATAGGAATTTAAGTGGCAATCTTAGTAGGCAAACTACTAAAATAATTCTTCAGCCAGAGCTCTGGCTTTAATACCGGTAGCTGCACGAACCGTCAACTCTTCTCATTCTTGAGAACATGAGACAAAATGCGAGTGACTCGTGTACTGGTTTCTTTCGATAATCAGGCTGGTTAAGATAACAATTTGTTCTACAGTTTAGATCTAAATTTCCATTATAGGTAGATGCAGACAGGTTCGCTTATAAAAAAATAATCGCGCAGGCGTAGCCAACATAAAGCAATGCCTTAAAACTCACTCTAAGAATTGTGAAAACTGGAGATAGCTAGAAAGACCTAGATGGAAATGCTTTATGTGTATAACTAGGAACAGCTATTTAGAGCCAAATGTACCAGTGGCTGGGTTGGGCTCTACCGAAACAGTAGAGATAGAACCTTAGGCCAAGACCGCAATAATGTAAGTGAACACTACGCTGCGAAATGGAGAAAACGTTCTGTACTAGAAGGATGCTATGGAGAAAAGCTATAGGAACGGGCGGATGGAAAAAGGAAGAACTAGCAAAGAAGCAAAGGGGCGAGGTTGGAGTCTAAAAGCATATACCGGCAAGGGATTTCAAGATTCCAAAAAAGTATGACTCGGATTCCTTAGACATAGTCTGAACATCTTAGACCACACCAACGATGTCTTGAGAGAAATGTGTGGTAGAAAGCTTGAATGTATGTGTGGGATAAGTAAGAAACAGGCAGAAATATTCAGAAGATATAGAGTTTGAAAAAGTGCAGCGGGTAGACGAAGATAAAGTTAGATCCTAAGAAAAAGAAGACTAGACACGAAGACCAGCCAAGTCGGGACCTCGAAGCAGTGCACAACTACTAGAAAGGTCAGGTTCGGGATAGAAGCGAGACAATGGCGTACGAACAGGCAAGACACATGCAAAAGCAAAAACGAGTAATGGCCAGGAACAGAGAAAGACACAAAGAGAAAAAGAAAGGCAACTTGATTAAAACAAAGTAATATCTACATGCTTTAATCAGGAAAAACGCAAAATCGCTATATGAAGTGATATATGCTCGAATACAATATATTTATGGTCGTTCACAAGGTGCACAGTCCAAATGTGTTCCGGGAACGTTAACGTAGAGATATTCCAATGACTTGCCTTTCAAATGCCTCTTTTCAGTGTGACTAGATTAACAGTGTTAGATAATTTAATCGCTACAGCGAATATGTGTTCTTCCCGGAGAGCGAGAAATGGGGTGCCATACGTAAAGTCATTCATGTCAAAACAAAATGACACCATATAGAGCTCGTTCAACGTTTCGGGAAAGGTTTCCGGGTCCAACAAGATGCTTGCACTCCACAAAATGTAAACATGCTTACAAAAGAAGATAGTCAACGCAGGCTCTAAATTTCAGTGAGCTTTTTCTCTAACCATCAAATAACTTTCCAAATCAAGCTTTAAACGCAACTTTAATTTTTGATACAAAGCTACTAATTGTTCCCGAATAAAATCAATTATATCGTAATTTTGTTGTCCTAAAGCAACTATTTTTCGGTTTGAAATTTGCTACTAAAATCTGCCGAGGCATGGTTACATCGGCATATGCCTATCTTTTTCAGATAGGAACAAACTCTACTAAGTCGACATCCACGAAGGCAGGCACGTTAACAGCCAATGATGCCTATATTATTAGCGTTGCCCTTTCTGAAGGAGCATCTCGGAAAATGCACTATGTAGATACGGGAAAGGCGAGTGGTGAGCTTAAAATGGACGGCGTGTAGCATCGACACCCGTCAGCAAAAGTACGCCGATTACCAATATCGCGGCTCTATCTTTAGACAACATGGTATTTCCCTGAAGCGATAATAGTCACGAAAATAATGAGGCAGTAACAGCTTGTTACGGGCTACCCGGGCTCAAATTTTGTTCCAGTAAACGTGAAAAGTATGAATTATTTAAGATCGATCAATTTATATGATTCTTCCATTATAGTGTTAACTTCACAACAATTCAGTCTGAATATACACAGAGCAAATACCTGTCAAACCATATAATAACGGAAAAAAGAAATCATTTTTTTTATTCATAAAAGTAGCCACAGCAATGCTATTTGTGCTGTTTGCTCTTTTCAGTTTTTCAAAGCGTACGTGCAAAGAGTTGGACCTACCTAGAGTCCACCTAGTTCCTGAGACCATACCGTTGACGAACCTATGTGGATTCAAGGCACATTCACCGAATCCGGTTTCTATCCCCTTGTCTGTACGTGATTTAAAAAGGCCACTGGTCGGGGCAGTCTCATTAGACTCCATATTGTAGATAAATTAACTGACAGCGGGCAATCTCAGAATGATACTTGCGTTTTGTACGATTCGATAGTTACACGCTTAGTCCGTAGCGTTTCCTGCTAAACTGAAAAACGGAAACGATTCATTCGTTCGTATGTTTATATCTCCCTTGAAATGTCTGCTTTTCAATACAGCTAAACATACGAGAGAGTCCCAGGGATGTTACTATATTTTAAATGCAAACCTGTTTAGAGCTTACGACATCTAAAGTAATGAAGGAATTCATGAGAAATCATTTGATTTCGGCACTGTTATGGTAGTGAAAAGGTGACGCTTTACTGTTTTTCTCATTATTAATATATGTTTTTCGTTAAACCTATGTGACATGTATAAATGGTTACTCGCCTTACTTACCTTCAATTGAATGTTGTTTATTTTTGACGTTGCAAAAGCTTGAAGGACTTGGTCCGCTTGTGGTACTGATTTATTAACTGATTCCTTCTTGGTTACCATCCGCGGTATCAGGTATAAATACACGTGCCGTATGGTTTTACTTGCATGTGCATGCAAAATAGCGTGCCGCGTACCTAAATTGGACACTCAAAAGTAAGCACTACATTCTTCGAAAGGCACAAAATCTGCTTAATTAGTAGTTTTACATCGTCCTACTGCTGAAACGGAAATTAAACCAGGAGTTACTAGACAGAAATGCTTACAGAGACGCATATAACAGGAAATGCAGATTTTCCGAAGGTTTATATACAGCTGGACTAGTTAGTTTAAGAGTAATAATAGCAGTAGCAAGCAGGCCTAAAATATTGTCCACGCAAGCTCAAAAGACCGTACCAAAGAACTTGTCATAGGGAAGCCTGAATCTTGGGACCTTTTTATTTGGTCATATACGATTGATACATGAAATGAGGTCTACTAATTTGCATTATGAACCATTATATGGCTTTATGACAACACAAATACTACACAAAGATTATACAACAGGAGCAAGAGTCACAACAAAACCGGAGGATAATACGAGATTTGTACTTGATGACTATATTTTTACAAACGGCATTTAGCATCTCGCATGAAACAGGTTGTTATAATTTGAAACACATATTAGGTTCCGCAGCTTTGGTAAACCTTTCATTGAGTTCCGCCTCAGAACCTATCAGAATCCCAGTGTCGTGAATTCCCTTTTTCATTTGTTTAATCGCCTTTGTAAGATAGCACGTATGTATTAGAAACGTACAGCGTCCGATGGTTTGTTAAGTTGTCTAAAAGATCATGGTATTACCCAAGCGGAGAAAGAATATTTTGCGTTCTCCCAATAGGTAAAGGCGAGAAAGAAATCCCAGTTCGAAGGAACCCCAAAAAGCACGAATAAAAGTCGCTAGTGCGCCGAGGGATGAGGTAAATATCGTCGATCCTTCGCGTATCTCTCCACGTATTACCATTTCAATGTATCGGTTGCTATAAGTTCGGAGAGAAAAAAGGTACTGAATACAAGCTAAAATGAAAGCCATCTTGTCGCAATTACACAAAGCAAGGCCACCGGATGGAGCAATTCCGAAGCAACTCTCAAGCATCTCTCTCTCTCGCATAAATTATTCTGCAAATTATTCTTGAGACCACGTTTATGGGGTTCATGCGGAAGACTCGAGTAACACTATGCGCCTTCCAAACACGGAAAGAAAGTAATCTCTGTAGCACCATCGAAACTAAACCAGAGTGAGAAGTCCTCATTCGGAGAATACTCTTTTGCACTCGTTATCGGTATCAGAGAAATGAATAGTTTGGTTCAACAGGTTGAAGCTGGATCCTTTGGTGCGAATTTGGGCGATAAGCCAGACCTTAAAACAGCAGCAGTGAGCCGAAACGCCCTCCGAGATGGCTATTAGAAAAGGCAGCAGTCAAGGCTGGTGACATTATTAAATGCCTTTCGAAATTTTGGAGTTCTATCAAAGCCGTCCCGACCACTAGGAAGGAGCTGAATATTGACATCAATACACTAAAATCCAAAATTAGCATACTCATACTAACATTTTTTTTTCCATTCGGATGTCAGATCACTTAAGTTTGGACAATATCTGCAGTTAGAGTGCATACGTGGAATGTTGGAACTCTGATGCTTCAAGGCCATCGAGAAAAAATATCTCTGTACATATAACTCGGCGCTAAATTTTGTTCGAACGCGTCCGGTTTCATTTTGCAACCTATTCTAAAAAGGCACTGTCTTGAAGCTAACCATAAGTATGAACCTGAGGAAATATGAAGAAGCTTAGCAGAGCGGCATCGCTATGCTGGTAACAAAGACGCTTAACTTCCGATTTCTTGCTATTTCAGACTGAAGTTTGATCGATCCCTAATGCCACGGATGCCTGGTTCTCCTTGGAGAGAAAATTGGGTTCTCTTCCTTATTTTGTTTTTGAGACTCCGTGGCGATCTCTTTTATTGTTTATAAGGTTATTGTTGGCTACAATATCTTCTATCTGCGAAGAAAGATACGTGAAGTTACAGCCCAGGTTAATGATAATATGGCATTTTTGATCGTTCTTGCCTTGTGGCAATGTCACATAGTTGCCAGGGAGAAGCCAACAGCAACTCAAGGTCACATGGAAAAAATGTTTCTATATTCTGGTGTAACTGCGGCTGCCTGGCTGTTAAGCTTCAGTGGCATTATAGCCGAATCCCTTAAGCCAAGGAGTTTCATTAGAATTGGAGTTTTCTGTTGTTTAGCGTTATTCTCAATCAAATTTTAATTTAAATCCATAGGTTTTGATGGTACACCTGAAGTATGTCGCAATCTACAATGCGAGCGAAAAACTGAGCATCTGAAAGCCACATAATTTCACTAGAGTAGAGCGATTTGCGAAGTTCAATATCAGTACCCTAAATATTGAAGATGCATACTTCCACGCATCATGATCCTCATGCAAATGAATCGTCAAAACTATAAGAGAACGCCGTCATTGCTTACGGGCTGATGGACCAGGATAAAGATTTAATCCCGAAAGCATAGGTAAAATTTTTTGTTACAAAGCAAAATTTACAAAGCTGGCTACGCTACTTAAGAACACAGAGTTTTCGCATTGCTCGTCGCCTACCTTAGGGTCTTAACATCATCCTTGGAGGTTTATGCGTGTACGGTAACACCCTAGATGCTAATGGTATGCACAACCTAAGTTGTAAGAATGCTTCAAGGACAAGAGAGATCAACCAAAACGAAATCAATTAACTGCTCTAGCGGGATCTTGAATGACTCAACTTATTAGAAATGTTTGAACCCTCAAGCTTTTTTCGTAACAGTAAACTTCGGCTGGATATACGCATTTTCCAAATGTAGGGCCACATCGAATGCCTTATATCAAACGCAACTGCCGAAATAAAGCTAGAATACCAGATGCCAATATGGCCAAAACAGAACAGCTAAAACAGACTTATGCATCCACCAAAGAATTCAGCAAGGGCATCGAACTTATCAATCGTATCCAAAACTGTGACATCAGAAGCGGCGCATTTTAAGACAGCAAATGCATCTAGTAGTGCAAGGGTAAAACGTATAGATGGTTTTTAGTTCTTATCGGGAATTGAATCCAGATTATTCACGTGAACTGTATGACCTGTGGATTTTTAGTCTACTCAGCAGTTTGTAATGTATTGACAAAAGCTAATTTGTAACTTGCATTGTGTATATTTTTCAAGTACGAAGACCATATGCAAAAAAAGCCGTTTAGATACTGAGAAATAACAAAATATACCATAGGGACAGTGCCTATTCTCCAAAAGTAAGGAAAAGGTCTATTGCCTGTACTGACACCCTGAATCGGTTTCACCTTTTGGAAGGGAATGGCTCAAATTACAGTCTAACTCGGAGGCGTACTGCTTATCCATCCGCGTGGCGTTGAATGTTAGCCAACTTTTATTCAGTTAAACGAATGTACAGGAAGCCGAGTGCCCAACGTTAACAACCTCTGCTATTACTTTTCGCTTGTTGCTCTTATGTCTTTACATACGTTGCGGTGCATTCCATGTACTCGACCCCTTTTGTCGGCGGCGTTCGTCAGCAGAAATGAAACGGTGCTACCATTACATCACATATGCCGCCGACTACCGTAGGTGATGACTGCTAAGAGGTTTTCGAATAAAAGCAATTGCAGTTTGCCTCTCGGGTTTGCCATCGACGTCACTTTCAGGCGTATTACGTCATTCTAATCTGTTCAGTTGTTCAGGAGAAGAAGATTAAAAACAACACTCTTCACTTATACGCCGTGGGAAATTCTCCACACTCTTCGGCTCATGCTAGTGGACCTATCAAAGAACCAGCCTATCACCTATTTCTAGAGGTCTTCAGGCTCAAGTAAGAAGCAGATTTTTTAATGATGAGGAATAATTTTGAAAAAGGTAACACGAATTATTGTACTGTAATCAGAAA
Organism: Tropilaelaps mercedesae; assembly: GCA_002081605.1. Taxonomy (NCBI): domain Eukaryota; kingdom Metazoa; phylum Arthropoda; class Arachnida; order Mesostigmata; family Laelapidae; genus Tropilaelaps; species Tropilaelaps mercedesae. Next base: position 17,509 of record MNPL01011057.1, read on the forward strand.
ATTTATAAGACAACGCTGTATTGATGTATCTACAGCTAGATTCGAGCCATTAAATACTAAATGATTATGAGTTGGGTATTTAAGTCTTCAAAAAACCTGTTTTGCTTCCACAAGGCGTGGCTTTCAAGTACAAAATAAAAGCAGATCAATACAGTCATGATGAACCTTGCCGGCCACTTACTTATACACGAGTACAGATTTTGTTGTAGGGAGATGTTTATTGTCCGATTATCGATTTACCTAAATGCAGATTTGAAAGAATAACCTATGTTTAAAATGTTTAAGCAATATTGATAAAAACCAGTTTTTCAAGGCTGGGTGGTAGACCGGCCATCAACAGATATACTTTCGCAATTTAAACAATGGCATATGTGAGCCGATGAGGTATTTGTATATTTTACGAAAAAAATATGCATAAGTAAATGTGCACCAAGCGATATGTATGGAAACATGGTCCACCGTTTAAAAATGTAGATGATCACACATTTTTTAGTGCCTAATAGTCGACGACTAATAATGCGCTATTAGTCGTCAATTACTCGCGTAATTGATCGTAAGCCTTTGGAACCCGACTGATGTGAAGTATTGCAAGATCAAAACTCCCGTATCTGCAGTTAACGTGGATGCAGTCGACGAAGATTATGTTGCGCGGGCAGACTTCCAAAGCACTTCAAGCAAAGTCTGTTCTAGAAGTCCGGCGTTGGGACTGTTCAAAATGGCAGAAAGGGCTTTTTATGAAAAAATTCCTCTCACGCCTTTGTCCTGCCACATTTTCTCATGGCGCACGCCTCGGTGGGAAGCAGTAGGAGAGACGGCGGCTCGACAGTGAGAGAGAATACTAATCGCTTTAAGACCTCCTGCTACTCCCTAAAAAAGACATTCAGCTCAACAAGACGGATGACGTAACGGCGGCACGGCCCCCAACCTTTTACAACTAACTCGCAGTCGCGCCGTAGGCTGCTTGTAATAAATGAGAAAAGGACGAACGCAACGCGAAAAGATCTGAATCCACAAAAAAATGAATGTTAATGACGAAGGGGTGTTAAAGCTAGAAAGCGAACCAATTTTTCCAAAACCTTTGCTAAGTAGCCTGTTAGCAGCTGGACACTTAGGGGAGTTGGGGGTCTTCAATGAACGACTGACCAGAGTTTGTGTTCATTTTGTGAGGTGTCACTCAAAAGTCGTGACTGTGTATGTTTGATCTCATGACTTTCTTCGGCTAGAAGGGTAGGTTTTGGCTTACTTAACCTAGACTCGTATTGTTTTTTGCTTTTGAGGTTTTTAAACGGTTCCGTTTAGTGGTGCTTGTTTAACGCTCTCGTAGAATCTTTTAAGAATTATCTTCGTATGAGCACTTCAGCAAAATGCTTCAGTAGTCTAGTTCACTTGGCGGTTTATTCTTTTAAATCATTAATAAATGATGTTATTACGTAAACGTATTTACATATCTGATAAGTGATCGTTAAATTTTACATTTACGCGTTTTCTGTACGCCGAATTGTCAAGACATTATGTGGGTGGCGTTCTGAACGTCCACTTCTTCTCGGGAAATATCGTACGTTGAACAAAAATCGTCAACGCTAAACAGTAGATGCTTCTCTTCAGCGCCTAGGATGACGTTCTTCCGTTCGGCATCATCTTTATTGGGAGTACCCTTTATTTTCACTTATTTCGATCATAAGCGTCAAGAAAAAATTGATTTATTACGAATAAATTTGCGGTAGCTTGATTCATTACTGATAAAGGGGTATCTACACCTCAACACACGTCTTCTAGGCGTAACCTCGAACGACCTTCGAATATCAATGCAGACCAAGTTAAATAGGACATAATCTATACAGCAATATGTCGAACAATGTCAGTATTCCTGTGTCACGCTGTCAGTACATATTACCTTACTGGACCTCTGTTCAACCACTAATGCTATTGTTGTGGCCTCTCACTGTAGGTGTGGACATTTGTCGGTTGCTGCAAATGATCTTCAATCGTTTTTTGTATCTAAAGGCAGCTGGGCTATCACTTAATCTTCTTGATACCTTGAGCGGCTGAAAACATATATAATAGAAAATACAATGCTGACATTTCATTTTCTGCAGCCTTAGCCTTACAGACGGCCACTGGGTAACTTTTTCGCTGTTGCTGTGAGTATGGATTTCCTGTTCTCTCTCTGAAGCTCATTGTATCGTATGAGGTATGACGGAACCGCACCATAAACACAGGTAAACTACATAATTCGGCAACTTGATTGCATAATCGACACAACTATTAATATTACCATGAACCTCTTATGAATGATTGCACTCATAGTCGAATGTGGGAGAAGACGCAACAAGGTAGGATGCTTAGAATTAACGTATCTTTGACGGGTCGTAGAAAGAACTGTGCGGAGATATCTACCTTCATCACCTTATACATACACACATAACAAAGCTGGCAGGAAGTGAAGACAAACATTGGCTTTCACATCATTATTACCGTTATATATGTGTATCTGGCATGTATACTGGAAGTAGAAGAAGAGAGATTAACAGGCGAACAGTACATGGCCGTGGCATAATTGGTGAGCCTCCATTGGTTGAGGCTGAAGCTGACGCTAAATACCAGGGAAATGGCCACCAGTCCTATTTGGCTTATAAAGAACTGCAACATCGTGGAGAGGTCAAGGTGCATATCTTAGTCTGGAAATAAATTATGCACCAGCGGGGAGTACATATAAACGCTGAATAGAAACGTACCACTTGGCTGGATGCTGCCGACAAGCCAAATTGCTCGATAATATTATTACGATACGTACATATCCTCGTAGATGGCGTTGTGTAAAATCGGTTACGAAAAGTTATTACTTAATAATATAAATTCGCTAGTGGCGACACTGGTCTAGTAGTAATATTATCAGCACACAGTATAATAAGTTTATTTTCTTATTCTTGATCAATCACTGTCACACTCGTATATTTTGGCTAATTATAGGGTAACGTGCTTGCATGACGCAATATCACAAGCGATTATGATTTCTTTCATATGCCTTCTCCAATGTTTGATAACATTAGTTAAAAAGGCATAATTAATTTCGGTTGAATAGAACTCGAAGATTGCATATGACCATGGCAAACCATAGCAACATTTAGTGAAAATAGATCTCTTTTTTCTGTTTTGAACTTACCACAGAGTTTTTAACGTCAAAGCAATCATGCCTTGTTTAAACGACTTCACTTTGTTCCCATTTTTTGTGCAATAATTCTGACTAAAAAAATGAATTTTTCAAGCCGAATTCTTGCCAAATATTGCACAAGAGAATGCCCGCTGTGCAGTAAGTCTACCAATCCTTCTTGCCATTTGAGTGTATGGATATGGATCTATGCTGGTTATAAGTTTGCCTGGTTTCCTTTTTCGGCAGCTATAGTGGTATTCATTCGTACTACGAATGCTGGACGCTACCAGCACAAGCATGTCAAACCTGTGCTTTGTTATCTTTTCTGCTCAGCCACGATTTTAGCAATGTCGATCGCATCGAACTGTTCATCTATTTTGCACTATCCTATATTTTTCATATCTTCTCCAGTCTTCCGGATCGGCTTTGGTTCGCCGTTTTACCAGATCGTATTGGGAGACCAAGTCTCTCTTTTTTTTCTAACTCCGTCTCCCTCAGCTGACTTCCTTTAACGCCACCGTTTTTCGTTGCTTTGCCCCTTCTTTCAGTTCTACTGGTGACGTATCAACACAGAGCAATATCAGACAAACGTCGAATAGTCGACAGACAAACACGAATGGCAAAGTCGATAAGGGTCTGCTGGTGGCCGTCGTTGGTCGTGACTGCACCGTTGACTAAGGATGAGGCTTTTATATTAAAAGAATCGAGTGTTGTACTTACATATGTTACACTAAGGAGAAGGGTTTTCCGCTAAAAGTTACTAGTCAATTTGCATATATACAGTAAAGCGAGATGAAGCGTGAGCCGGGCACCTGGTAACGCTGTCGAGACAACACACGTTAATCAAATGCATTAAACATATGTATTAAAATTCAAACGGTATTATTAAAATTGCCATGTGTAAACTATTAACATGACAAATAAATTCCATATGAACATCTTGCCAATACTTCTAGCAAGGGAGCAGTGCAAAAATGAACTTCTACTCTGAGATGTCTCAATAACCCCTATGTAGGTCACTTGGTAGTTGAACAAGTGAGCCCTATAATTGTAACCGTAACCTTGTACACCTTTGAGCAATGATATGTTGTGATATGTTGTTAAGAGCACACATAATACGGCGTGATGCGTACAAGCAGATGCGTTTCATACTCCAAGCGAAGCGAGTTTATTCATGTAAGCCAGAGACAGCGAATAATTAGCTCAACTGTTATATTGAAACCGGTCTGGTGGAAACAGAGACGCTTGAGGTCGAAAAATTCTTGCCCGTTTGCTTACGGACATGGGTTGCCTTGTGGTAAAGTATCCTGTAGATACGGTCGTAATGCTCGTATTTTGTTTTTTTCTGCAACGTCAAGCTAGAATTTTTTTCCTTCAACGTTTCGACGGTTTGTTTCTTTTAAAGATTTTTAAGGCGGAGTATGACCGTGTATTCGTGAAGAACACGCATCATTCAATTAGACATGAGGTGTAACGAAAATGATTAGATATGATTTTCTCCAGCTCTTAGCTTTTAAAACCTCAGCCTACTTTCGTTCTATGGTAAGTTTATAGTGTTCATGCGGAAGCTAGTTGCGGTTTGGAAACTCTGTAGTTGAGAGTTGCGCTCTTCATAGTCTACGAGCACTTCTGTCTCCACGAAGCCAACTACCATGGCGCTTCCTCTTGTTATTGTGATTACATATTTTTCCATTTCGAACATACTGAATTCCTGATTATTCATCGGGAAATTCTATTTTAATAATGCAACCATTTAGTAAGTTTACGTTTACGCATTGTACTAGCATTGAGAGCTTCGTGGTATCTGCAAAAGCTGTATCTAGCATAATTAGTGTAGGCATTGAGTGTAGTGAGCATCGCAACAGACCATTAATTTATCTGCTTCTTCCGGGCTTGTTATGGATGCAACAAACAACGTAATAACAGCCATCTTATACTGCCATTCTAATTATTTGAGGTTTGTATGTAGCCTTCGTAGCATTCTACGCTTGTTACTGTGCTATGGAGATAGCAAGTAGAGCCCTGGTGAAACTGCCATCGTCATTCACGGAAAACTTTGCGCACCAACGAGACCAAAAGGTCTCCTATGCGTGTACCTATTGTACGCACAATGTAAACTATTTATATAAATATCCTTAAGGAGTTGAGCTTTAGTGTGCAGAGCCCATCAACCTCTCGCCCTCCTGCCAGATTACACTAACAGACAATGTATACAATTTTCAACTTAGTGATATAAGCTAATGGGAAAAACGACAAAAGACTGAAATGCAAAGGAAAAGTCGCAAGATTTCTGCTAAGGATCAACCGAGAATGCACCACCCTATGGACGTAAATCTAGAGTTCATACCGAACGACAGTATTGAGGAAAAACCCTTTCCCTTACTCGTACACACTTGGGCAGAATTATGGTAAAAGGTCGTTGGACATAACGAATTTAACGACTAGATAGGTCAAAGCACTTTAGTGTCCCCTTAACGCCCCAAGTAAAACCATTTACCACACCGCGCGTTAAGGATGAGCCAACTAGGGTGATCTAAATGGCGAGCAACGCGCAAGCTTTGCGCGCCACTTACATTTTCTTGATCCTCTCTTTTAAACTCGCATATCCATGTATGCTTGCCTAATGCGCTTTGAAGGAACAAAGCTCGCTTGTAGCAACTATAATGGTGGAATAAAATAATGCTAGCAGAGGAAATCCATCAAGTAACAAAGCCCTTCTGGCATCTTCGAAGTATGTGATACGTTTCCTCGAGTCTCCCAAATAAATCACACTACGGGAAGATCTGGATGAAGCGTTCAAACTATATTTGTGAAAAAAGACTACTTTTATCGCGCGACTTTGTCTGCGTTCATTAGTGGATCATCTCACCCTTTCTTTTCCGCTTAGGATGACTTCTTTAAAATATTGAAGATGCAGCATATTAAATTATACAAATTCTTAATTCGACAGTGCTTTACATAATTCTGTAGTAATATACGATAGAATTATATTGATTAGCGCTTTCAGTAATGCATATTGAATGCTTAAGAATAAAGATCCAACTTACTCTAAATCGAGCCCTTCATCTACCCAATAATCATAAAACCCGTAGTGGTGCAGGCCGTTACTCCTCAAATTGTCACAGTCATTTAAAAAAGATTATGAGTAGTAGTAAATTCAGTCAAAACCAGCCTTTGCTTACAATCTCTTTTGTTTTCTACCGTCACCTTCGCAATAGAATCGCTCGTTCTATGAACTAATTATACCTAACCCTGAGTTAACACCACAAGATCTTAAGATGATCAAGGGCTCCTCAGATTCAAAGTGACGATGCAACAGACCTCTATTACATGTAAATACAGGTTTACATACACTGTTTCGCGCAGGTCCATTCAGCGCTTTTCTAAGTCAGGCTGCGCAGCGCATACTGGATGAGTCAAATTCATGTATAGGTGCATGCGAGGGTCTTACAGTGCACTCTTGTATGCTTCGTTTAGCCTCTCTAGAATTCCTAACGTATACATGCACTTAGTATACATATATTGTGTTGTTTCTCGCTCACAGGATAGCATTACATTAAAATACGGCTATCACTATTTTCTAAAATTTCAACTTATCGACAACTATCGTAAACAACGGTCTCAATATATGATACCTATTGGAATCGCTACTAAAATCTATTACACAAAAGAACTGTTGAACTTATCATAACTATGGTGTCTATCCTATTCTTATTGCTGCCCGTCCTCATTCTGCCTTATGCACACATGATCCAGGTACATCAAGCTTCATTCGAGAGAAAATGTAACACCGATGAGCCCATGACCGAAAATCCTCCAATAAAGACGACACAGGAAGGAGCTTTATAAGCAAACACATGTAACATTCATAATTATCTTTGGCGCGCACTAAACATGATAATATTTTCTAACATATAATTCAATTTCGCAAGAAGACTGTTTATCACGAGCTTTTTGTCTGTTACGATATAGTAATATCTGGGCAGCACTACTAACATATTTCGTTTCTTTTGCAGAACCTGTAAAAAGAAATATCGGTTTATCCTGTGTGAAAGGAGGTCTTTGATAGACCATAACTTCATAGCCCGTGGGTATATTTTCTTATGTTGCAGAGCAGAACCATATTTTCCATATCATAAGATTACAAAACCTTCAGCTAGGATAGGTATATTTATTTAATACTCCGGTTAACCCCGTTCCGTATTATCAGAAATGGGGGCTGGGGCAAGAAAACTAGGGAGGACTTACCTTTTGGGAAACCAGCTAGATTTGACCACGCTATACCCGGTGATTTGCCAGACAGGGCAAGGAGAAAGACGAGGAGAACGAGTTTGTTGTCCCAAACTTCCAGTATTGAAAACTATAGTTTACCAGTTAATATCGCAGAGGAAGACGTAGGTATGTGATGAAGAACACCTTTGTGAATTACAATTTCTCAGAGTATTTTTGCTGTTATCGGCCAAACGACCGATTACCACGCCAGAAGGATGCCAAAATCCATGCGTTTGTTTATCAAGGTGTATGGTAAGATTTTTCGTACTGCAGGAGGTTGTTATTAGCTAGGTAAACGTGTAGATATTTTGTTTTTCTCCAGTCCGAAAGAGAGAATATTTTCAGCCCTAACACCAGTTGCTCTTAATCGATTTCCAATTAATTTAGGCTCACAATGCTACGTCGCGTAATCAGTCGAAAACAATGGTCTAGTGCTTTCGTTCTATCTTTATAGTAGCTCAATGACATGTACTATGCCTGCACTTGTGTGTGTATGTGTGTGCCGTATATTCAGCATGCGTGCACCAACAAGTTACTGAGTATACGCTGTATAGGGAAGACAAGCATTCTTTTTTCAGTTCTGCGGATTGATACTAACTTGATACTCTACTGAAACTGAGGAAACTGTCAAGATCCGGCTGGAGGCATTGCTGACTGAAGCGTTACTTTTATTGTGGAAATTTGGCAAACCTAACAGTTTTAGTTTGGAGCTTACTATGCGTAGTTTCATATATTTTGCCGCAACTCGGTTAGCCAGCCAGTCAAATTCGGCACATATTTGGAACCACTGGTCATTCGAAGGATGCAGAGGGCTTTCAGATCGCTTTCATATTTAAAGACTTTATGCGCTCACATATTTTTAAAATGTAAGAAACCATATTTTCAAGTACCGATAATATACATCGTTAACTACGCTGCCCATGTAGTGAATAAGTTGGAGTGTTACTTTAAGTGTATCCCCTAATGCTAGATGTCAGTTTTTTCGGCATGCATATATATTTTCTTTTACGCGCATGGGCGAAAATACATGCTCTACTGAATCAAGGTCGTTGGCTGGACTCACGAACACTGGCTATATCTGGTTGTTGACCTTCCACCTCCTCGGGTCAAGAATATATAAATCGTTCCAGCAGGCCAGCCATAAGGAAGGCATTATAAAAACTGGATTAACTGGTTCGGTTCACAGAACGTTGAAAGGGAAAATTCTTAAAATTCAAATGTATCTTTTCTATATTCCTACATCGGTGGTGCTGTCAACGTTTGTTCGTTGCTACCTTCTAGGTACCGTCGTTGATGCTAAGACGAAACTACCAGCACAGAATGAGTAATGGGAAATAGCTTGAGGCCCAGCCCCTTTCTGCTTGATCCATCAACTAGGGAGGCAAACACAGTATCCTTGAGTCGGGAACCGCTTTCTTTATGATCCAACGACCAAAAATAGCTCCCTGCCCAAGCTCTGGGCCGCGTTCTTTTCGCCCACCATCTTCTCTGCTCAATTGCTAACCACAACACTGATGGCAACGACAACAACAACAGCAGCGCCAACGCCAACCCACTTCCAAGGCCGGCGACATGCAAGCTATTCTGAAATCTCCCTTAATTTCACTTCTTTGACAATCTAGTCGGGATTGCAATTAGGGCCAATTTATCAGCAAACCATTGGCTAGTAGCATTGTCTCACTGAGCTTAAAAATCGGAAACATGGATTTAAAAATTGATGCCCAAAACGGTCAAGAAGTCGATAACTAAAGCCACTGGTCAGGTGTAATAGTGTTCAAATACCAGGAATCTTTGCACGAGAAGACGCTCATTTTGGATGCCTTGAAAACTTCAAGTACTTGGGTCATTAGTTTGCAACAGATTTGTGTAAGAAATTGCAAATTGGGCCAACAGATTTCTCAACCGCCGATTTTTGGATTTTTCTAAAGTAATCGTGATTTTCTTTAGGCACTTCGTGGGTTCTGAATGTGACCTTCTGCTTGGTGCTCTCCGACGTCTCAACTTCAAAGGCACAGATGCTGACGGCCACGGTTGCTTCACAAGAGACCATCGTGTTTAATAGAACCACAAATCTCCAGTAATTTTTTTTCGTTGACTTTCAGCACACACGCTGTTTTCAATTCTAAATGTATTCACTGTCGAAGCAAGGACCCTAACAAATTTTAAGGGAAGACACACTATATAAATCAAAGTACAAATCTTCATTAGAGTCGAGTCCCAGTAAGCCAAAAATAACAGGTCGTTCGGTGTGATAATGACATTTAAGTACATCTGGTTGTAGCACTGCACCCTTCACAAATTTCCGCGATTCATTTCTGACAGCATTTCATTTTTAATGATGTGTTGGTCGTTGGTTTTCAGGGATTTGAACAAATAGTCTGTATCGAGTATCAGAACCTTCGGTGAAAAAGATAATATTACCCTCATTAGTTCACATTCTTATCTATAAAACCTGTTTCATTTCACACCTCCTGCTTGCAGCGCTCATCTTGGTTTTCCATCAAACTATCTGTTTGCATCATTTTATTAGCTGTACTGGCAGTGCTGGAGCTTAAGAACCTGGATTAGTTTTAGAAACGTAATAAAGTCCTTTCGTTCGTTGTCTAATAGCAGGGCGACTCCCTGTTCAGTCGTTGCAGTGGACAAGGACTATAGAATTCACTTGACCATGCTTTTTCCCTCCGTTTCTCACATCGTTGGGACTGGAGTAGAGAACGGGTGGATGTGAGTTGTCGTCTCGGGTTAGGTAAGAGATAAGAGAAACAAAAGCCAGGAGAAGAAAAGTGGTGAAAACTCTGTCCCGCAATGCTGTTGGTGAAAGAAAAACTGGCTTCCCTTTGAGACCACGTTGTCGCCCCCATCCTCTCAAGATATGTGTTGATCTTTAGGATAGAACGTGACGCGATTGGCTTAGTTTTCGGTTAATGAAACAGGGAAGCTCTAGAGTCAGAGGTACAAAGCGAAAAACGTCGATGACAGATAGTGTACAGTCTACGATGAGAACGCCTACTAATACAAGGGAATAGTATGACGAAAGGACGTAACACCTGTACAAGGAAAATAAGCGAAACCAGAAGAAACAAATGAATTCAGGCATTCATAACATTAAGTGACAACCGCATACGAAGCTGCTAAAACCGAATAAGCTTTCTATATTATGTTTTTGTGTACGTAAAAGCAACTATACATTTATAACTAATCTTACTCTAAATGAAGGTAGAATGTATCAAAAGAATTCAGTAAAAATTATTACGGCGGTTGGTTCTTGTTGCTCTCTTGAATACCGAAAATCCTTCAATTAGCCACAAATAGCCGGGAAGGCATGGCCACTTCTGCTCCTAAATGTGTATTTATTACAAAAAAAAATGGTAAGCTGGGTTAGATAATGAGTGAAAAATGAAATAACAGTTCTTGGCTTTATGAAAGATCTCGATATTCCATTTACACCGCGCAAAGCGTTAGCACCAATATAACAAAAATAACTGATTCACAAGATATGATAAATCACTTCTTTTTTGCTGTTTTGATCAGGAAAAGCTCGCACCTCTGTAAAAAATTTTAAAAAATCTAACTTTACCAAGATTGACCATCACTACGACGTTTAGAGTCCATATTTAACATTTTACACAAATGATTTGGACGCATATGGGCAAACTTGCGCCATTGAGTGACGACAGTGATTGGAATATTGGAACTTCTAATTGCCTAAAGTTTATAAGTTATTGGATCTACGTGTGCTTGCTTGCCTTTAGGAGCAATAGTTCTAAACATTTTAATATGTATACTTAAATACGTCATATAGAATCGGAAAAAAATCTGTACATCAGGGCTTCGAATTCAGAATTATATAAACAGTTCTTGTATTTTCCGCTTTCCTGCACAGCTAAGCTCTAATATATCGATCTTTAAGTAAGTTGAATTTTGTTTTTGTTTGAGGCACAACAGAGTTTAGTATCCATTTAATCGCATTACAGATTTGATAAAAGCCGCGGGTCAAATTGCCAGGCAAAAACGACCATACCGAGGATGACGGTGGCAATGTCGTTGAAATTCGAGTTTAGCAAAATGCCGAAGTCGGATGTTTGGAAAAAGGTTGAGTAGAAAAAACAGTTTAGTTAAATCGGTTAGTGATAAAACTTCTTATTGCTGCTTTACTTTAGCAGGATTTGAAGCAAGGCACGGTGGAGAGAGGCAAATTCTGGGTCAGACAAGTTTATATCCGCACGAAAACGCAATTGGTTCGTCAGCCCCTGTGCGTGGCTTCAGATAAGGGCCTTGTGTTAAAAGAATTTTCGCTGTTGCATTTGCCAAAATCGAAAGTTGGAGAAATTACAAAAAATAGTAAGAATTTAGATATGATACAGATGTATTAAAGTAGATGTATTATAAGAGTATATATTTCCTGATAACACACCAACCCTTGAAAATTGTATTCATCAACACAGACATAAGCAACAATTAGAAGGTGACAAGGTGGCACTGAATGACTCAATATTGAGAGTTTTACTTGGAAATTTTGTTGTAATTTTACCACTAAACTCTGAAGTAATCCTTAGATATTCATTATCTACACCCTGCTTCCCACAAAATTTATCTCCTAACTTTTTTGTTCCTTGTCTTGGTTATAACAAAAGAGGGCTAAGGTTACAATGCATATAAACTATGAATCTAGACACTTACAGACTCTTAAGGCATTAACCCGTAGAAATAATAAGCGATTTACTCAGTACTGAACAAGCAAGCCCTGCAGAGAAGAATCGTAGACTGATCAACTGATGTCCACTAAAGGCACGTAAATCATGCGTCAATGAACAGAGTAGGCTAATATGTTCTCATCTTGGCTGTACTGAGCACTTTGTTTAGAAGTTCTTTATAATTGAGACTACTTTGCGTTTTCTCATTTATTTATTTGCTTCAAACGTCTCAAAAATTTTACAGTTTGTAGTTTTCGTCGTCAATTCTTTAGGTGGAATATAAAAGCGGGATTATGCTAGATTTTAGACGTAAACTGCCTATTTATTTTTAGGTCGCCCCTTCACCTCACTTTTTTATACGTAGGTGTTTCGTGTTGCACTTTATATAGGTGCCCTTACTATCGTGTCGTGATCCTTCAATCTAGGAACGGAGTGGTTGAACGTTTGGCGGCTTTGGTATGGTTATATACCTAAGTTTGCCAAGTGTAATAAAGCTAGCTATTTTTCTCAAGAAGCTCATTTTGATTGTCTAAATTCACCACTGTACATTTTCGGCCTTAATGAAATAGCTATTACCATCAGTAAATATAAATACGCCCTGTCTCGTATACAAGGAGTGTGAATTGCAGGCAAAGTTTCCGTTTTAAAGCCGCGGAGCGATTTATGTCACTTATAACCAGACTAGCCTCTGAAAACTTTAATGTATAACCCCACATACTGCTTTCCATTGAATGTACCTATGATATTTGGATTATTCCGCCTATTCCAACTTACAAAACTGCTAGCAGCCAGTAGCTTCAAATCGTCCCAGTGTTTGCCTACTTTGTAGATAAATAGAGCAATTTTAATTTGCTATTGGTTTGGTGCTTTTCCTGGGTGACTTTCACCGTTTGAATTATAGCTATCGGGTCATATTACACAACGCTTCCTTGTGTAGACTTACCACTGGCCGTGGATCCATTATTTTTAATCTGCCTTACCTAAAATGAAAAGACAGAACGATAAGATATACCATGTGTACATTTCATGTGTGAGAACAACGCTCAGTGCGCTTGAGAAACCTCGCCATCGTCATGATTATGCTTATCCCTGCTCCAAAATAAGAACATTTGATTAGTGGCAAGGCCGTACGCTTGGATTGGGTCTAACAGTCATTTATGTAACTTGGGTTCTATCTCTAAAAACTATTCGCTTTTCAAACAACTTCAATCTATGAAATGCTTGTGTGATGTCGGGCGGAATGTATCATATCAGCTAGGTTTGCTATATATCACAGTACGTTATGTATTTATCAATTATTTAAGGTATCAGGTATAGTATTACAAATAATTAGAATGGCGAGCAAAGCATCGTTCCTTGAAACAAGAACAATAAAACTCGATGGCTTTTCTTGCGACTTTGATCTATTGTGGAAAGAGGATCGCTGACACGATTCTCCTTAGCGCAGGCCAAACGGACTTGTACCTAATGCCAAAGACTGAAGCTAAAGAAGCAATTTCCAAAAAACTTCCTAATCAAGAGGAGCTGTTAGATGTAGGCGCCTGAAAAGGCAGGCACATTGGTGGGCTGGTACGCTAGGAGAGAAGGTGCTTAAAGGTAAAATATATCCTCTCCCCAAGCAAACAGACTCTGACAGAGCAGCCATTGAATGAAGAGCAAGCGCTGATACACTGTATCCGTTTTTCCCAATTTAAAATAAATCAGTGATCTGATAGGGAGGTTCTGTTCATGTTCACTTTAACGGAGGATGCGGTGCGAGTTGAAACCCGAAAGAAACAGGGCATTTTCAAGTCAAAAAGCGGATTGAGCTGGAAATTGATAAAGGTTGAGGGTAGACGTACGGTACAGAGGTAGAAATACGTATATATAAATACACTAGAACTTTGACACATATTTAAGGGTTAGCCGAAGAGACTAGCTTCACCGCCACTACGACGGCTCTTTAAATATATCGCTATAGATTTTTTCATTTTATGTTCCTTTCAGCGATCAATATATATATATATATGGAAATGGAAGACTGAAATGAATGAGACTACGACTCTGAGGAGCCGGTTCTCAGAGGCATGCATACGGAGACATTTTACTATATCAAAGTAATCATAGGTAAAGCTAGACTGGTGGGGTCTAGTCAATGGCAGACGCCACATTATGCCTGAAGCACAGGCAGCAGGGAGCCCCGCAGACAACACCGAAGTGCTGCCAACTCCGCGGAGCCGAGGAGCCAATAAAGACTCCTCATCGACCTCGGTTGGAACCTAAGGTTAATAGGCGCAGCCCTTGCATGGACCGAGGTAGGGCAGCCAGCCTTTAGAGCTGACTACCGGGATATCTTACACCTTGCCGTACCGCCTGCTGCGTACGAGTTGCTTTTAGAGGAGTATAGGATGACCAGACAGGGTTACAGCAGAGAAGGATCACTCGCTCTGCATAAGGTAGACAAGGTAAGCCATTCCAAGGATGTGACATTTGCCTTCTGATCGTGGCCTTCAATATTTTTCAATTATTTGTTTTGTGTCAAGGCCTGCGAGAGCTCGATTGGAATCATGCTAGCTTCTTGACAGATTCTGTCGGAGTATTCGCACAATACAAAGATTGCCCAAAAACGCGTCGACCCGGTAAGCCATGATCCCTGGCGGCGGGGGAAACTACGACAAAGTTGCATAGCTTTTTTACTGTGGGGCATATAGGAACCCTGATTTCTACGATACCTTTGTAACAAAATGGCAACAGCGTACCTCTAACAAATCTACTGCATGCACTAACTTCTAAATAGTGAGAACACTGAACGACAATAACAATACCGAAGGCTGAGGCTGTCCGCCTTACAGGGTAACACTTTATATCTACTGTCACTGTTAGCGCCGCGTTTTTTTCACACAATCCACGTCCTACAAGTTAACAAACTCAATCCTTGTTCATTTTTAGGAGACCGCTGGGCTCTCCGGGCAGTTATTTCCTTGTCGTCCCGAGGCTGCGTCGTATATCTAGGCATTCTACGACTTGTAATTCGATATGAAATAAGAGCAGTTCGACATTGTAGCTGACAAGGTCCTGCCTTTTTCTTTCTAACATCATGAAAGCCGTTGCCTAGCTACACCCTAATTACGAAAGCTTGCAACAAAACAACTTTATATGCTAAGGGTTCAGAACGTTCGTTCCTTACTACTTGGCATCTTAACGTAGACTCAGCGTTTTGTTAGGGTATGCACGCGTTACTTGCAGAGAAGAGCGAGGTTTAGAGCAAGTGAATGTTAGGAAAGTTAGTCAGGTCGGCCAAGCAACGTTCCACTGCGTTCACAAGCACGCCTTTGCTGTCATAGTCCACAGTTCCTATGCCCCGCGGGCAGCATCTATGTTAACCGCTGCCACAGCTCCTTCCATTTTCGTACTTGCACTCGTCTAGGGCTACTCACAACCCCTCTTTTGTAATTCTGGTGGCAGAGGGAAAACTCTCATGCCTTCTTTATCGACTTGTATTCCGATCAGAGCTCATAAAAGGCTTTTATTTGTCAGACAAGGTATCATCGTGTTACACATATGTTTACACGGATGGTAGTATTCGAAGAGTATACAATTTTGCATCTTAATAAGCAATGGGAAGTAATTTTTTAGATCTTTTTTCTGGAAGATTTTGCCGCACACGTCTTTTAGATCAAATATATGTGTGGGTTTTTAGGGTGTATTGGTCATCCACGGGTTACGTCTTCAAGTGGTGGCTGTAAATATCCGCTGGATATCGTATACGGTGCAAAAATATAATACCTGATGAAAGTTAAAGCTAACTTTAGAGATCATCGCGAGAAACATCAAAAACAAACGCAAAGAATTTCTCAGTTTTTCTTTGAGATAGTTGAGCTTCGTTGGAAGTTGCGTTAACACAAGGAGGGTATGTTATAGGTGTCCGAATTATCTTGACCTGATTCAAATTCCATCCTCTAGTCAAAATGTCATCCTATTATCGTCATACTTTTGCACATGCTGAAATGCTAGATATGCGTCCGGTGACGCAGATATATTTCGATGAATAGAGAATGAAATCTGGCTTCCTACGCTAGTCATCTTCTTCTATTAGGCTTAGGCTGAAAACAAGTAATTCTCATATTTTGAAAAATAAATAGTCACAAAATGTACTTTCAACTTACTGAATGAAAATGTATTGTAAAAACAAACTAATGACGCTTACGAGGCGACTGGATAATCCGTTCCTTTTGCGGTTAAGCGCCATTTCGGTAAAAAGTTAGGTATTCCCATTTCGAATCTCAAGGCGCGAAAAGTAATTATTATTGTTGTCGTGGAGGATCGGTGTACGGACCACTTTCTCGTGAGACACATGCTGACGTTGATCCGCTAAAATTTTGATTTTATTTCGCTACCCCCTTTTTTGGGATTAACACCGTTTTAAGGTTTAGTGTTATTAGGCCTCATTCATATGTATATATGTATAGCGTAAGGATACAATCTTTAAATCCAGAGGCTTCCAGTGGTGACATTAACCCCTTCCACCCCGTGCTTTACGCTTGCTTCCAAAAGGCAATTTGGCCCGACCACTTCTATCGTTCTTCTTCGTGCCTTTTACGAAGATAACAATAACTGCATAGCTACATATGATTTGCAAACTGTTTCTCCAAATACCATTGACTCATTTAAGATCATGCGGACACACGGAAGACGGTCGTGAGACCGTCTTAGAGCCGTTTTAACTCGACGTCAGCTATTTCACCATGTGGGAATCTTTAGACTTCCCGCTTCACTGTAATTTTTTTTTGATATCGTGGTAACGTTTAATCGTTCGTGAGATTATTCATGTGTTCACTAATAAGCAAACTTCTGCTAATTTTGTTGTTCGACCGTCGTATGTAAATTTCATTTTAGGATTATTTATTTTTCATAGAGGAGTACATATTCTTCCATAAATGAAATTCTAATTTAGATAAATATTTTATCTACTTTAACACTACTGCTGTTTCACATCTAACCATTATTACGAATGCTAAATAAATGATAAGCTGTTGTCGAGCTCTTAAATTTACTTGCAAATACACATACTATATTTTATATATGCTCTCTGCCTCTATTAAGTATCGCCGTAATTCGATATCTAGCCATTTGTTCTTTCATTTATTCGCATCTGCATCAACTACTTATGCTATCACTATTTTTACTGCCAATATGTTGTAGTATCTAACCATCGTAGCCAAATGGGGGCCAGAGTTGACAGGTTGTTAACGGCCAAACGTTTAGTGCAATAGGTCCTGCTCCTGCTATAACTCCGGCGTGTTGACGATTCGGTTGGTTGCTCATTAATATAAGGGACAATCTACTGTACTATAGGGGTCGTCGCATGTTGGTTCAAACAAAAAAGCCTATAGTTAGGCTGGACGCCTCGGATGGGCAAAAGGTACTTCAGGTACTCATTTCGTGTAGTGGATTCATCTTCTATTGCAGCCAATTTCGCAAATCCTTGCCATAATAGAAGACCACCACGACGAAGACGAAAAAGAAAGAGAAACAGATGCAGACAGAGGAGACCGCTGGAAGAGGGGCCGAAATAATCTAATATCAGTACCTCCCGCAATGAAAAATTATGATTATGTCAAAATTATGGTTGGCGCTACTTTTCTTATAACTACAATAATGTTATCACCATTAACCTCGTTTTTTTTATTATCACGAAAGATCGGCATTGCTTCATAACTTATTGGCGCTGCGCTAAATATTTTAGCCTGTGCTTTTATTACTGAACCACTCTAAACAGGGCAAGAGAAAGCACCTCGCCTGGAATATTAATAAATACGCCCACACATTTCACACTTTTTTAACGGGATGATGTCTGTTACATTGCGTTGTACTAAGGATTCGAAGAAACTTAAACCATTGGATGAAATGATAACAATACTCAAAAGAAATTATGCCTGATTATAACTCTCGTATTAAGAATGTAGAGGCTCAAAGAAATTTTTCTATCGGCCGATTCGAGGATCGGCCATAAAGTGGATAAAAACCGTCATTGACACCCCCAAGTTTTTTTGCAAACTGAAACCCAGCGATGACATAATTGCGAACCCCATTCTTTTCTGACTAATAGTAATCATATTATTCATGATAAAAAGAACAATACTAATACATTTTATTAATAATATTATCGCCATCATGATTTATTTTTAAATATTAGCACAGATTGTACAGATGCAACAGGGAACAAACATTCTGTGTATTGTGGGTCAGTCTTGGTTGTCGTTTTGGGGAGGAAACCTCTGTTTTCAAGGTCTGATGAGCAGACGACGAAATCTCAGCCGGTGCAAACCGAGCGAAAAAAGTGAGGCTCTAGATTGCACATGCAGCACTGTAGCATCCCTTCCGCACGGCGGGCCAAATGAATGCTTGCCTGACAGGCTACTAATGAATATACGTTTAAAAGCGGGTGCCGGCGAAGGAACCTGTGATGGCGGCCGCTTCTTTCGTATTTATATATATATATATATATATATATATAT
>MNPL01011058.1:4882-28721 GCA_002081605.1 Tropilaelaps mercedesae
GTGGCCGTGGCGCTCGAATACCCGGCGAAGGTGGAGGAGGGGGTGATGGGTATTGCAGAGTAGCTAAGTCTAGTGGGGGTTCTGATAGAAAAGAAAGATGAGACTTTGTGGTACCACTACATGATCGTGGTGGTGGTTCTAAATTGGTAACTGAGGTCTTGGTATTGGCTGCTTGTGGGATCGTCGGAGTGCAAGCTGTCAAACAAGGGCTCATTAGAATAGCGACTGAAGGTTCTAATGAAGCCGGGCTTGCTTCTATCGGGGAGAGTTCACCTTCAGAATCATCAACGGACAATCGCGCAGCTAGCCGAAGCTCCTTAAGCTGTCTAGCCACAACTTGTGGCACGATGATCCTTTCCTCCAGTGACGACTTTGCTGGAGAAACGATACTTGTTTTGCTTTTGGAAGCTAAAGCCTCAGAATTATTAGGAGGAGGAGTTGTAGGAGGGGCGAGTAGCTTTTGTTTAATTCTTAATTCGTCTTTAAAGTCCTTTCTTCGAAGGCGTAGTCGAAGACTTGCTGTACGACTAAGATAGCTAATAATATTGCGTTTTTTAGGCTTTCCGCTCAAACAGGCTCTTTCTATGGGTTTGGCGGATTTTACGATCTTCACTGGGGTGGCTATCTCAGCACAGAACGATAAAAGTTCGCTTCGTATTGTACCTCCAACAGCAGTAGGATTGTCACCCCTAGCTGTCAAGATCTTTAACAGATGCTGATAGACACTTCGAGATGAATTCCGGTTCTCTGATGTTTTAATCAAAAAGGATGCAACCCGTTCTAGTAGGTCCCACGCCAGGCCGCTGTAATATTGAAAGTTTGTCCTTGAAATGATCATTAATTGAGTATCGTAAGCCTTAAAGCTACCTTGCTCTCATCTCTTATAAAGGTATACTTAGCGCTTAGACTTACGTCTCGGGATGATGCGGGTCAAGCTGGTTGAGGTGGTGAAGCATGAGGGCTAGACAAGCAACATGTGGCGTCGATGAAACCTAGAAAATGACAAGCTAATTATTTGATAATACAATGTATACGTAATGTTATTTTTCCTGTGCAATAATGCTTTCAAAATAATCTTGTAAATTATTTGTAATAAACTGTCCATATGTGATTAAAAAAATATTCTATTTTTTACAATAATACTGCAGTTTTTCCAAAACTGCAGATGGTATAAATCCGACTTAATTGATACAAGCAATGAACTACCGGAAATATTGCCTTTCAGAAATAATTACGCAGATATCCAGCGCAACCGGATTAAATGAAAAATCATAACTGAGAATATGTCAACATTTTTGGAGTTAAATTACCGAATTGTATGGACTGAAATAAAAACTGGACTAAGTTAAATATGTACATGATGACGGATAACAAACGTATTCTTCAAGCGTACTGAGAGAAAATATACTTTTTCCAATAGACTCGCGAATAGTTCAACGGGTTCCATTTCGAGTATGAGGCCAAGCTGCTCTCGAGCAGCATCTTCGTCTGCGACGCGTTCTTCTTCAAATGCTCGTATCTGTCACAAAAGAAAACTTGTATCAAGGAAATCATAGATCGTTATACTGATACTGTCCATTGTAAAAAGCTCAGAATTATAATATTCTTATACGTCATAATAACAGAGTTCTTAATAAGAATTTTGTAAAATCCATAGTGAAATCTTTCCAAAGTTTCTAAAAGCCATGAGAATAAATTCGACATCTGTTCATGCCGGCTTTTTCCGACATGCAATCCATCGCATTGAGAACCTGGAAGGCACATAACTGACCAACTGACCTGTACGAATACCGCGTGATCGTCACAAGAAGATGAGATTTTCTTTAGGACATCTGCAAGGCCAAGCGCTGCAAGCAAAATAAAATTGCTTCAACTGTTTTATCCCGTTATACCTAGTTTGGTTTATGTCTTATTCGTAGTTGATCGAACTGGGGCAAACAATGGCTTTTAGGGCTTAAAAGCAGATTAAAACACGTCAATAGAGATATATGTGGACAAAGGGTTAAGTGATTCAGGATGCTTACCAATAAGCTCATTGCGAATACGGATTTTTTCTAGAAGGTTGTCACAGGACACTATCACGCAGTTGATAAGCGCCAAAACGGAGCCTTGGTATTCTGGGACATCGGTATTTCTTATCTCTTCAACCAAAGGACCGAAACGAAACGCCAAACCACATCTCTCCTGAGCAAAAAAAGCACAGATTAGAGCAGCATTATACATATATATGAACGACAAAACTAATCCTTTAAAGCCAACGAAGACGACGTGAAACTGTTACGAAAATGGTTTTTTTTTTTGTTAAATGGAAGAACGCCGACTAATTAACCGGAAACGCATTAATTTTTTTATTAAGCTGAGCTGGCATGATTGACCTGTAGCTAAATTTGTTCCGGAGAACGAAATTTTAAAAATTTCTCCACGGAAAAGAATTAGCATTGGTTGTTACTAATGGAAAAAGTTAATGAAGGCCCCCAAAAATTCCTGCAAAGTGACTTATAACTGATTATTTTGGGGACAAATATTGAATACCTTATAATACTGGAATGCATCGACAGCCAAATGATGTCCTCGATGTGAATAAACGCACACAGCACTGAGAAGCTCGACGACTTGCTTCTTTACCAAGATGTGGTCCGTTGCAAGGGCTAGAACGGAATTGGTAGACAACTTTCGTTGATTTCATAATGTACTAGTAGAATTAATCGAGACCATTCGCTGTACGAATTTTCTAAAATTGAACTAAAATCATATTATTTAATATTCTTAGTTTAATAGCTTGTTACCATAGGTGTACCATTATTCAACAATCCTCCCAGTTGATATTAATAAAAACTAAAAAAGCTCATCGTTCCAAAAAAGAGATTTTTAAACATGTGCACGTCAAGATTTACACTTGGTATGTCTTTTTTATGCAATTCGCGTCGTGTGGGCCGGTGAACCTTCTTTCAGATTCAGTCATGTGGCAAATGGTATTCGTGACATCTTCTTTGGCCCACTTGGTTTTTTAAAATCCTAAGCTGCTACACTGGTACAATTTTGACGAATGCAATGATGACAAATAGTTGCTTCCAATTCAGGAAGGGAGTGTGCACTATTTTATTTGTTGCTTAATCATATGGCACGATGTAGCACTCGAAAAGGTTCAACTTCTACTGTTAGATGACGACTTGGATTGCTACAACTACTAAGAGGCATTACTGAGTTTTTAAACGCCGCAGAAATATGTGACTAAAACACAGACAAATTATACCATGAAAAAAATACACCGTAAGAACTTATTATTTTTACAATAAAAACTTATTAATCTAGGAATAACAAGAAAAAACGTGAATAAAAGTCCTTAAAAACCTTGCGTCTTCTTGAGCCGTATACTTTTTAAAAAGTTTAACAGTTTTGAGTGTTAGATAATAGCATATGTTTGAGCGCCGAATAAAATAGTATACATTCTCTGTCTGTATATGGTGAGCACAGACACGATTTCTCGCTTTATTAATTACATAACGGAGCGGAGGACTGACCCAGGGCAAAGCGTGCAGTAATCATTTAGATAATGTACTAGGTTTTGTTTTCAATGTGGGCGTTGTCCATAAACGGGGAGTTCCTGACGCTCCAATATAAACCTTCGGAATTTAATATAAACAATGCCACTTTTTACAGCCGCGAACATAGTTTCATATGGTATTCCGCCAACATTACATGGGATTATGTGCAATTAAATAGACACGCGTAGTCAAATCACGCAACATCATCAAACTTGGTAACTTTAGGGCGTCACACTTCTTGACGTTTGAAGTAAACTTAAGCTTTTTGCGTGCCCATTAGGGCGACGAACAAGGTTTTACTTGTTTAAAAGAAGCTCTACAATAATCTAAATTCATCCAAGCTTCATCATAGAGACATCCAAGCTTTTGGTTTTCCACATGAACCTTATATAAACCCAATAAGTTTTCAACGAGCTAATCGTGCACCTACGCTTTGTAGAGCTCTCATTGGATTACGACAATATTTGCGGATTTATATAAAATCCTACTCCAATTAATTTGTCCGGCACAATGGTATTATTAAGTAAATAACAATAGCACTTGTTAATGAATACCTTGTACGAGCTCTCGAGTGTACATTTCGTTCTTAACAATATAATCGAGGCCGGTTTTGCAGTTCATAACGGCCCTTAGACACTCGACGCAGTGAATAAGGGCCAGAGCCGTCTCTAGGGATGCCGGCGCTTGGCGGGCAAGTCGCTGCAAGCTTCTGAACAAGGCTTCCAGTCCTCGGCGAGACAAGAATTCACGCATCCACGAAGCGTCGCAGCGAGACAACAATTTCTTGAAAAGAAAAAATATATTACGACGCAGTTCCGAGGTTGTGCAGCACCACATTAGAAACCTATAACAAAAGATGGTGTGTGTAACAATTTTATGGACTTTCCATTAGAAAAGTGTTCAAAGCCTCCGTTTGGTGGTGAATTAGTGGGGGTCCACTGTAATATACCTTGAGGCCTGCGAAGTTCTCGACGGTCGGCGTGCGGAGAAGTTGAATGCAGATTTCGGGTGTCCATTCATTGCAGTGAGCTTCGTTCGAGTAGTCCACAACATCATTATGCTATTCGTGATAAATTAATTACGTTAGCTAATTTTATCGAAAATGGAGTGATATGAAATTCAAGTATTGTCAAGAGTAGGTAAATCGCGTATCTTAGAACCTCCTCTCAACAGGGATTACGGCGAGTTTCTCCTTTGTACGGCTTCTCACACATTTAGGAAAGAAATAAGCTTACCCTAGCTATTGTTCTATTAATATTTTGATTATTCTTTTGGTGCTGTGTCTTGGTGAAGCTTCTTAGCGTGACCCATCTAGCAGAACTACGACCTCCTGCAGACGGTCGATATGATGTTCCTGCTTTGGGTTTTTCAGATACCGCCGGTGGATCTGGAGAGTTTGATGGAGTCCGAGCCACTAGATTTGAAACAGAACTCCCTGGGCTCGCTTCCATTCTCGGTCCAGGGCGTTCTTCTCGGTCCCCTTTGAGTCGCTTCTTTTTAAACTGCGATCAGAAAAGGTACACTCATTTATTTTGACAGGTACAAGCGCAGAAGTGACATATAGAAATATTTTTAGCTTCTTTCTAAGTTTAAAACCAGAAAATTAATACAAGTGTTCAAATTGAAGCATTTAGAGGTGTCCACCGTTATGTTTCGTGCACCATTCTATAACAGTACACAGTGTAATCGCATTTGATTGGCCTGAATATAATTTACTCTTATTTCTATTATATTCAATCTAATTCCCACTGTGCCAGCATGAAGGAGCCCATAACAGGGGTAAATGTCCCGAGAAACGCCTATATTGAGCCAATGTAAGAAGAAAAATAATGAATTATATACAAGGGAGTTCGTCTTTATACAGGACGAATTCCTTTATTTAATATGACTTATTTCTTTGTATGGGGGACAGCAAAAATGCAAACACGCATATGCATTTTCAGTAAGAGATTTTCTTAGTACTTGAGTCACAGCGTGTACTCTAAAAATTAAGGCTGTATTCGACACCTATCACACTGAGTGAGAGAAAAATAAATAAACATTCAATTTAAGTGAAAAATATATGATAAAGTGAAGTTTAGTGAATCCTCCTATTGAGCTATATAAATTACCTTATTTGGCAACCGGTTTCTTGTTCGTGCAATAAGTTTCCCCACATAAAATAAAAAACGTGTTTGCCTTTTAGCAGGAATAAATTGCAATGTATAAGACGTGAAACTCAACTTGTCTTTTATATAAATCCGCTTTATATTTTACCGTGCTCCACTGACAAATTGTTCACAAGTTTTTGCACGTGTAAAACGACTTATGTGATATTTGTTGTACAGAATAAGCCACCTCTCTAATTCTAAAGCAGACCATTACCACAACAATAAGTCATAAAGAAATAGGGCCATCTTTGTGATAGTAACTCAATTCATATTTCCATTTTTTGACATTGTCTCACTAACCAAACATAATCTTGTATAATGCCATTGTTTAGAGTATATTTACTATGACGAACAATGAACAAGACCAATTGTTCAATAAGAAAATAATGGTTGTAACGATTATTATTATTATTATTATTATTATTATTATTATTATTATTATGTTTTGTAATGGAAAACTGTGGCTGTGAACATGTAGTCTGAACTTTATGCCCGTCAATGACAACCTATTACTATTTCACGCATAAAAAGCATTAGTTATCTGAATGCTCCCATTGGACTTCGTATATACTTTGACGAATCTACCAGGGTTTTTCTTGCAGTTCAGCAAGTGCGGACCACCATCGCTTAATGGACCACATTCGCTGTACGAATGAAACCTTCATACTTGAGAGCCTTCTTTCTGTAAGGCAACCGTGAAGAGTTAAGATCAACTGTGGTACCAACTTTTGGAGAAGATAAGTTTGTAAGGCCCCCACTAGGATAGTTGACAAAGACAAAAAAACCGTCTTTCTCAAAAGCGTTCTAGTTGCTTGGAGTTTCTCTTGCCAGCTTTTGCACGTCTGTAATCGTGTAATATATATTAGTTTAAGCACTCGTTTACAGGAGCGGGGTCTAGTTTCCATCTTACTCCGTATTTCAAATTTTCTTCTTTTCTACTGATTTTAATTCCCACATATTTTTACCCGCTTAGGTAATCATTAAATGGACTTAATAACACTCATACCGTGTGGCCTACAACTTCATCACTATTTTTATCTCCAGCTCCTTCTTCTGATGGTTTACGATTTTCCAGTTAGCATACCATTATTATAATAATCGTCACCAGAAATGGCTATAATCATGACGGCGTATATGACATCACGCTAAAATATAAGATGCTGTAAACCGTTCTCATGCACGCGAATTCGTTCACCTTATAACTGCCTATTAAGGAGCCGGCAGTCATCGGTGAAATATCGGTAACGGTATAGATGTTGGCAGCGCAAACGCGATGATATCCGTGTCAAAAGTTAAGCCATTAAAATGCTTTGTTGAATACACCATGTTGAACAGACGCATTGTATCCAATACGCAACAATTTACAGGTAGCACAATCCAAGTGCATAAAATACAACCATCACGAATTGAGAAAGGATACCCATTTAGCTGCTGAATCTGCCCATCAGCGCTTTCTAGGACAGTGAGACATTTTGTTTGTATTTTTGATTAAACTCGATTACCTAAAGTTCAAATAGTAATTATTTAGAATTTCGGGGTTTCGTCTTAAGATTTCAACCCGAAACGATATAGTGAAAGCCCTTGGAAGTCGTTGATTTAGTATGCCTCAAAAGTTTAATATAAACTCTCTTTCTGGGTAAAATTAGTAAAGGTTGTCTATTTAGAAATGCCTTTGAGTGGATGCACTAAGATCACTCCCATAGATTTCACTGGTGCGAATCTATTTCAATATTCTATAAATGTTTACCTATAGGGAATTTGTTTTAGTGAATGTGTCTAAGGCGAGCTTAATTACATTTTTTAATTCTTCTGCTACTTTTTAACTTTATTAATATGACCGGCTAGCCGATTAGCGATCCGCCGTTAACAAGTAGTCAACGGATGAGTTATACACAGTTAACGAAGGATCATTTTTGTACTAGAGCTGTTAAATGGAATATTTGTTGAGAACTTTACACCAACGTTAATATCTGAACTTTCCGTATCCTCGTAAATCTTTTTCAGGCTATCATTAAAAGCGCAACCAGCTTTAAGGAAATTTGTGATGACAATACACTATTCTAAGGAATAGTCGTATTACGAGATGCTGATACAATAAAAGCGATTTATATAATCTTGATTTATATATTCACTATAAAATCTCTCTCGTTTAACTTCGTAGTATAACTTACTACATTACAGCCACATACGACAGATAGACGCAATTGTTTCAGACCGCAGAGTGTATTTATTGACTAATACGGTTTTCTAGATTTAACTAAGAATGCTTGTTTAAGAATTATCCACAAGTTTTCGTATTGTCCAAAGCAGTTCTATGCGAAGTAGATTAAGGCCCGTACCCACATTACGTGCCTTTTAAGTCTCCGTCAGCTGACAACATGGATCGTATAATTAAACATGCAATGTTCAAGTACTCTAACCAAACAAATTGGTATACTATTATATAATGAATTTTTAGAAGCGTTTTTTGCTTCACAAGTATTTGAAAAGTTGACGGAGTCTTCAAGTTAAATATCATATAAAAACAAGCATTTAAACCTAGATATTCAATTCAGTGTATTGAGAAATTTTAGACCACGATCTTTAGAGGCAATATTACTTACGAAGTTTTTCATTATTAATCTAGTTGCTGTCGCAGTTGTAGTGAAAAACAAATTTTCAGAAGCCGTTGTTTGTGTGTTTTACACTTGCATATATACAAAGCACAAATTCAAGCTTGTTCTCAAAAACGCGATAGTGCTCACTTGGCTGCAATTTATATTTAGCATTCCGTTATTTACAACCAGCAGCACATCATGCATCAATTCTTGTGCACCTTGATGCAACAACTTTGCACGCACTTAGGAGCTAGACGTTTACATTGGCTACGTGATCCAGTAATATTAGTTGTTACTCACTCAATTTTTATTGACGACACGAGGAACATTACGTCATGCGTGGCTGACCGTATTACGAAACTAGAGAACACTCAATATGAATGTGTCTAATTTTCAACTAATTTAACTATTGGCTAACTGTAAGGCTTTCATAATTGATAATAATTACGAGCCACTAACGTAGGAAGGCCAATCACCCCGCGAAGTGGGTTATTTCTTTGGTTAAACGTTTAACCTCAAAAAATAAACGGCTTTGCCGTATTGGTTACTTGACTGCTCTTGAGTAGCCGTCGTTCTGTTAGTTTCTTCTGCTGGCCGATAGCGCCTCTTGGTCATAACAACGCCTCGACGCATTACTACATACATTAGAATTTATGTGTAAATAGCACTAGACGACACAAAAAGTTTTTCTCGTTAAACTGGATCCTTCGAGTTTCCGACAATCACTGTACCGGAACACCGAAAGCAATACCTCGCTCTGTTTTTAGCTTTTTATAGTGCAAGGAGAATACCATCCTCTCTGTCTTAATGAATCAGTCCGATAGACAGTCAACAATAGAAATATTTCTTAATCCGAGCAGGTAATGCGTCCCTAGTATTAGCCTTCAGATCCACAGCTGGTCGCCCGAAGGAACAGCCTACCCACTTCTAAAGTTCCGCTGTGATTATGAATGGAGAAGGATGGTTTCATAAGAAGAGTTACCATATTCAGGGAATAATCGGCTCCGTACACCCAACCCATAGTAAACAATGGACTAATTAAAATTATTATTAGTTACACGTGTACGTGCTATTAGATCTTATCTAATATTCCTTCGTAAGAAGTCATTATGCTGCTTGAGATATGAATTGAGGAAGTCTAAAAGATTCCTTTGCTCAACTCAACTTATTTATCGTTATCGGCAAGCGAATTCTAAATAGCTGCACCACCGTAAAGCAAGTGATAATTCTTCGCCTCGTTAACGATTTGTCTTATGATCATAACGGAGTAGCCCGCTTAGAACGATTCGTGTCAACGCTGATCATAGGTTATCAACTATTTATAAAATTATTTTCAACTACGGTGACGGACAGATTGTTACGTAATATGTGAGAATATGCAAGAATTATGTTGTGCCCACAAACGTTTCACCTTTGACGGAATATTCTATATTTCTCTCGCTAAGCGAGTCGTGATGGCGGCACCACGGCACAAATATTGCCAACGGCTGCATCAGATTACATGGTCTAATTTAACTTAAGGTCGGTGTGCTTCATATGACGATTGGATGTAATGTACCTTGAAGTGAATAATTTATGTATCTCAAAGAGTAAATTATGACGCAGTAAATTTTCCCACTAGTTTGGTACTGGTATGTACAGACTCCCAAATATTCATAATTGCTAATCGAAATTTTTAGTTCACCACTCTCGCTATATACCCATAGATTCGCGAGTATTCGCACGTCCGAAATCCATTATAGGAGTATAGAAATTAGAGGAAACTATGCGCAGGCATACCTTGGCCATACATACCAAAGCAAATATCTCTGAACGTGCACTTTTAGAATAGGCTCTTTAAATCAATGAATCTGATTTACCCGGAATTTCGACATTCATGTCTACTTACGCTGGCGGTTAACGTGAGTTTAACGCGTTGTGGAGGCGTTATGAGTTCTGGTTGCCGTAAATTTCCGAGTCGAGCGGACTGCTATCGCTCTAATCGCTATCACTGTACTCGGGTTGATATATATCTAGATGATCTTTTTCTTAGTGTTTCGTCGCAGTGATTCCACGCAATGCGCATTCCATTATTAACACCACAACTACTACAAATATTACTACAATGATTATGACAGTGGTGATTAAGAATTCCAGTGCTCTTATTGTCTCATTTTTGTCTAAGTCGTTAACACCTGGCGGCTGTGGGCAATTTGACTGCTACGGTATTGGCTATGAAGTGGTGATGTTACTGATACTCTGGTGCGCGTTTTCTCTCGCTCGCCGTGTCGTTGAATAAATTTGGTCGAGAATGGAACGCTGTCTATCCCTGACGCTTCATGGACAGGGCTTTTGGCGTAGTGTGTTCCTCCTCTCCTCGACAACCAGCGGCATTTCTCATAACAACGCCCGCGGCAACGACAGCAATACCGTGAAGGAGACGTCGAAATAGACTTACAGAGAGGCAGGTTCACTGCGCTGGGGCTGAGCAAGGGGGCTGCAAATAAAAGCGGCTAGAAGAAAAGGAACAAAACGGCGGCTGGAGTTGGTGTTGCTACTGCAATAATTTCTGTCCTGGATGTCGACTGAAGCCGGTCCAGAATGTCGACAGCGCGCTTTGATGTCATTTGAAGCGTTCGCAAAGGCCACTCAGACATCTCTGCCTGCTGCGGCCATACATCGGGGTCCGCTGTATTTAGTTGGTGAATGCGAGATGTGCTGTAGCGCAACTGACTCCTGAGTACTACAAATTGTTTCTGCATTACACAAACATGTAGTACACACTATGAGGATCTAATAAAATATCATCCACATAAAGAACGCAAAATCTTTCTTCTATCTGTGACTAATACTGTAAATATTTACGATTGTACATATACGCATTTTTATTGGAACGTTCGTAATTAGTCTTATAGTTTGACACAAATAATATTAGTGTTTTTTATATTTCCTACAAACTATACTAAATATAAATCCAGGTGTATCTATTAAAATGTTTTCTCTGGCCGCATGCCGACTCAATTCTAGGCATTGTCACGAATATTCAACAGTGTGAAAGTTCTACGAGAGAACCAGGCCCTTAAAATTCAATATAATTAAGAAACAATACTGAACTTATTCTCAAAATCTAATTTTCGGGCAATTAAGTACTGTTTGTAGTCTTGTGCCTAACATTAGTTATCTTCTATCAATATAAATGGTGTCGTGCATTTGTTACGTGTAGAGGAATCAGAACCAAGAGGAAGGTGATGTAAATTTTTGTGCAATACCGTTTGGTTACTGACATTCACATGTAGTACATTATACGCCCAAATGTCTGACATATTGAAAAAAGGTTTATTTCTGTTTTGCACTTAAATAAGTATTAGTTGGATTCTTTTAAAACATACTGTATAATTACTTTGCTAGGCAGTATCATATGTTGACACTGAGATGAGGGATCGCAGACATGAGAACACAGCGTGCACCCTGGATACGTTCCTTCAAGTGTAGCTTTGTTCAGAACACAGCGACTGGCCCGATTGAACCTCTGAACCTCTTCTATGAAGATTTTCTAAAAATTAGGTTTTTATGTGCGACAATATGCACCAATTTAAAAATATTTAATTCTTAATCTATACATGGCTTCGAATCTGTTGCCTGTTTATTGTTCTTCAAAGCACATACTATTTAAATTGTTTAACACAATAATAGCTGTTTGTTATATTTGGCAGATGGTCGCCAATGTGTGGTGATACTTTTAGGTAAGATTAGCGTAATATTAATTGCTCAATTGCCCAGTCCATGACATGTTGGACTGTTTTTTTTCATGAAAAAAAGGCGATGCCCACACATTTTTCGGTCTGCTCTTTATTGTTAGATAACCCGAGAGACAAATCTAGAGCCGAATTTCATTTTTCTGATACTTAATAAATTCCATGTACGAAGCAATAGTGAAAAAACTTATTCGTGCTCATGATGACATATGGTAATCCAGTCAGAATAAACGCCTGTACATTGAATACGACGGTGATATAGTCATAGGTAATATTAGTGGAATGACTAAATATTAGTAGAATACTACTATGTGCATTATGCACATAGTAGTATTATTTACTCGAAATTGGGATATCTATTAAATAATAGGTTTGAAGAGCTGTTGATACAGTTACCATCAGTTTCTGACTATTATCGATGACCAAGTATATTTATTTACAAATTGTCGAATCATTTTATTGTAGGTTAAAATAGTGAATTTTGTAAGCGTTGGAAAGTTGTTCGATTGCCAGAGGAGTAATGAGGGCTCTAAAAGCAATACAGTAAAAAATTCCATTTGCTGAAACTAGAGAAATAAAATTATGAAGAAATTCAAATATCTCAGAAGCGATTAGGTTTTACGGAAATTATGAAGAGACAGTGTTCGTTTAAAATAACGAGTTCTGTACCGAAATCTCAATACACAGGAAAATTATTAGGAATAGGGTGGTTCTTCACTATGATAAGCAAAGCCGAAATACGTGAAGGGATATTTTCCTTATACTATCCTTTCGCTATACTAAAAATTTAACGTATCTACAAACTTTAGAAGGACGTAGACGTGTGCAACTTTATATTTTCATACTGAGTAATTGCCATTTCATATCGATTAAAGAAAATAAGATCCACACTTGGAGTATATTAGTATCAGCTAGAAAAAATGCATTGCTGTCAATTTGCCATTAGCTCTCCAACCTTTTCGGAAGGAAACTGAAATTTACGCAACCTAGGTTCGCAGTAATGTAGCGTTTTACTAAGCAAATACTTAAAACAAGCACTTTTATTTACCGCTTGCTAATAGCTTAGGGTTGCCTAGAAGATCACTACGTTTTACGCGTAAAGCTAACAGTATGAACATAAGAATCGGACATCATTGGTAAGATACGGACGACTTTTGTATCTAAATGGCATATCTGGGAATAAAAATATGTTTATGGTAGAGCCTCGAATGGAAGATTCACTGGCATAAATTATCATTTTACTTGAATTCTAACATACTCACATATGCATACTAACATAACAGACAATTCGCCAAAGGTCACATTTCAAAATACCAAATGTTGACTAAAGCAAGCAATACACACACGAGATGGGGCATATTTCGCTACAAACTAAGATTATACTGCATCGGTTTCCGTGGTCCCGCAGACACAGGAACACGGCTTGGAGCAGATAATTTGCTTATTCTGTTGAGCTGTTCCGTAAGCGAAAGTTGCCGTCTCAGGTGGCAACAGGCCTCGATAAATAGAACTCCTAGATGTCTCCTATCTGTTGCAGCATTTCTAAATGAACAACTCATCGAATCTTGTATGTAGATGAGGAGGCACGTAGAAGAGAATTTTAGGGTTGGTCACGCACTCTCGAAGCAAAATTGGCATACTAAGAGTAATCTTCAACTTCTTTGGTGTTAGTAGTAACCCGTCATATGTTATAGCATTCAAATATACGTATGAATTTTGACATATATTAATTGTTATAATCTGCGAGAAAATGTTGCATCAACGCTAAAATTGTATCAAGCTATTCGACGAAGTCGATTGCCTCTTCTTAATCTTAGTGAGGGAAACGGTTTTTTTTATTCAATTTGGTGGAACGTCACTTGAGCTAGCACGCGCATGCTCTTATGCGAAATATTCTATATGTGCTGTTACTTATCAAGTAATTTAAATAACTCTCTACACGAACATATTACTTTACTTAAAAATCGTCAGCTGAAGTATTTTCCGTAATTCGTTTAGAAAGCCGAGACATAGTAGAGTGTAATTTAGTGTCCCGTTTGTATAATTTGATGTATGATGTGATTGACACGGCATATATTGGTAAAATAAATACTTACAAATGACGCAAACTAATTTCCATAAAGCAGAGGAATCCAAAGTTACACGTACATCTCAAATTAGCTTTCTGTGATAGTAAAATTCATATACAATTTTGACAAAATGGGTGAATCAACCCATATTGACCAAACTTTTTTAAGAAAGTTTTGGTCCAGAGGGTGTTTGATATTTTTCTGTCGTCTATATCTCCCTGCGAATGGTTTACAATTCAATTGGTATATAGATAACGCGTTCAACGAGCTCTTTGAAGATCCTTCATTTTTGGTCAAAATAACGCAACGGACATTATTCGTAGCGTAAAGTACTAACTAATTAATGAGGTACTTACCCAAAAAATCAATAGTATTATCTTTCACGCATGAGCGTTCACTGCAATATTATTCGTTTTATTTGAATCCCGCAAACAAAAGCTGTATCATAACCGACAATTTCATGCTAGGCATGTCGGCCCTCGGGCCCCAACAAGTAAGTGAAACAAGTGCCGCTATTTATCTCGTTTCATTTTTTGTTTTTTAAAAACTGAATTAAATGCACTTATTGGACACCGACATTGGACGTCTACACTATGACATCATCGAAAAGGACGAAACTATTCTCACTCAAGACCAAGCTTACATACATTTTTTCCCTCACTCGCGTCAGTGTGCGCATATTCAGTCCCGCGCTTATCCCACAAATATCCGAAAAACTTCACCACCACAAAACTCCGTAAAGAGTCAAAGTAGTTTAACAAATGTTGCATGTGCCTCAACTTCTCCCCTCCGTTTATAGTGACTTACCTATATGTAGCACTGGTAAACACGATAATAGAACTAACTCTTCGCAAAAAACTCATTTTCAGCACAAAAATAGGAGTTTCGGTGCATGTTCTTGCTTTGTACATTAAGCCTAAAACGCTGAATAAAATAAAAGAAAAAGTAAATGCTGTGGTGTACAAGCATTCATTACAATTAAGCGCTATGTTAGATTTAATTCCTCGCAAACAATGATCAAATGGGATCGAGGTTACGCCGCTAGTTACAGCAACAGATTTGCATGCTGGGAGAAAATGGTTCCTGTTCTCTACGATATTATGAAAAGATTGTCGGCGGCTGCTAGTTACCATTACTACATTCTGCCAGTAGCGTATTCCACAGTTACAGATACAACCGATTCAGGAGGAAACACAAGAAGTTATTTTGCCGATCTTTGGATCTCACTTATAAAAAAGGTTACACTCTGCACGGCAGCTGGAGGAACCCCTCTATCTACTCGTAATCCAATCATGAAAACGGTGACTTTATTTGATACTGGACCCGTCAGGGAAAATAGAATATCATAGCTGCACAATGGTTGATTTCGGTCCCGGCAGCACGTATTTTAAGAGATTATTTGTGTAAGCGGCAGGTGTATTGCTAAACATGCCATTACTTTTTACTCAATGTTTGAAATTGATACCACTGGGAGTGTTATTGTGGTTGCTGATTATGTTGTACATAGTTAACGCCGTGCTTTCTTTGCTGTCGTTACTGGCGTTTTCGTAGACGACGTTTCTGTCCGTGATAATGGACTCCTTCCACTTTGCTTGTAGCGACAACTCCAGCTTCTGACACATTGAATATGCGATGCCTGCCATAGCGTTTACCGTAAATAACTAGTCTCTCTTCGTCAAGCTGGTGTTAACCAGGATAACGAGAATAGACCTCCATGTCTACAACATTTATTTTTTTGACACAGTTTATCCTTAAAGTTAGGCGAGTTTGATGGGTTCGCAGTATAAACATACACTCGCTGAAAAGATATAGATTAAGAAGTAAAATCTTCGTCTACCACACCGATACTCGATCATAGTTTTTCGAAATGGAGTCTCACAAATACGCTTCTAAAGTCGTCGTTGTCGCCTATAGCGAAATTGTAGGCAAAAGTCCACAGCCACTATTTTAAATAACAGACATTTTCAAACGCCTTACACGACTTAGGAGAATGCCTATCTAGAACCTGCCAAAGATTGTTGCGGCCTGCATTGTTGCGAGATTGACTACATATCTAACAACTACTCGAGTTTTACCTAGCCAAAAGCAAATTTGACACACTTTTCTTCGAGATCTCAAAAAGTAACGACCTCGGAGTGTTTGTGTTAAACCCTATATGTCAAGCGACTTCGAATTTTCACTGGTCAATTATCGAAACCTTTCTATTAAACTGAAATCGGATAATATCTCTTGAAGCCACAAACCTTTAGCGCATCATTTACGCGTTAAATTCTTTGAATCAAGAGTGTCAGTAACACTCTCCGACCTCCCTAGCTTTGCCAGTACCCTCATCCCATCATTCGCACCACCGGCCTGATTCCCGCCATCGTCAACGCATCGTTGAAGAAAATCTGACGTCGTCTGGCTTCAGATGAGAATGAGTCACATACTATGATTATCAATTTCGCATGGTTTCTAGACTATTTCCCTGACTTGTTATACTAAACCCCTCCAACATGGATTCGTACGTGGAAAACTAGCCACGAAACAGTCCATATAACGGTCAATGCAATGAGGACAACCTTATCCATATACTTTTAATTCAAATGAGACGGGTTTTCGTTTCCTACCATACCTGTAATCTATCTGAACAAATCGTTCTCGTGGGTTTAAGACGTGCGTGATGGGCTATAATTGATAAATAACCTTAGCTTCAACGAGCGCAAACGGATAATAGTAGACGTCAAATGCGAAAAAATTTCTGACCATGTGAAACGAGGTTAACGCAAATAAAAACTAAAATGTTAAATCCCCAATACCAGCTTCCGGCATATCTGAATTGAGTCGGTGTAACTAAAGCTTACACTTCGCCCCTGGTAAACCGTGTTTATAAATTCTTGACTTAAACATAGTTAAAGTGATATCTCGCAGCAAGATTTCATTAATTAGCCGCCGTGTATCCACTGACTTTTCTTCGACAATGTTATATAGCCGAATTTTGCTATTTGTACATGCTCTCCATACTGTTGCTTTTTTATACAGTTAACGTTGTACAAAAAGTACAATACATTACTATAATTATTCGGACAGAACCTAAGAGCAGCCATTAAAGCATTTAGGTTCAATAAGTTCTAAATAAACGCTTCAATAAGTTCTGATTTTGCACGTGTGCTTTCATCGAACATTGCATTCACGCGTTGGTGCATCTATTACACCCGGTGTTTCCTTACAATTTAGCTAAGGCGTTTTAACCCGTATGTTGCTTATGCTGAATAAGTTTATTTACCTTTTAAGTTAGGTTTTCTTGCGACGAAGTAAAGCTAAATATATGTACATCAGATGTGCATATTAGAAACGTATGTTGTTTAAAATTCCATTTATTATATTGCCATGATTGGTTAGTTATATTGCCATAGTTGGTTAGTTGTTGACAATTTGCTTGCAGTAATCAGGTCTTTGTCGTTTTTCATAAAATCTTTTCCAAACGCAATGCAGTCTAAGCTCTGTGGGTACCATCCGTTTGAAGGTGCTATCCAGAGTGTACTACTGAAATACCTATACGTTGATATTTTGCACTTCAGTTTTTAGTCGATTTTTTATTTTTGAAGCTTCACGAAGCTATCCATCAAAAAACCCAAAACCATGAATGCAACCAATTAATTTTGTCGCCATTGCGCTTCATTTCATATGTGAGTTATGGCTTTTACCGATGAACGATATATTATTATTGTTGGTTTAGTTATTATTTTACTTCTTTTGGGATGATGCCAATCACAGAGTTGCGAGCTAAATCGATTATAATATATATATGTATATGTATCTATATATATAGCTGTCGTTTTCCAGTTCGAGTCCTGCTAGTGACACGTATATGTCCTTTACATTCCTTATGTTTTTGGGATGCATCAAGTAACAAAAAAGTACTTCTTGAGTTAAAATTAAGAGGGCTCATGTAGATGTCATTAGGAAACATCATAGAAGTTCTCTACCTATTTGATTAACTAATGTAAATTACGCAAAATTTCATATATATATATATATATATAATTTGCACGTGTTTTGCATGCTATTTAAAAAGAAGCACGCATGCAAAAGTATGATGAGGATTTTTAAAAAAATCAAGACTTGAAGAAATTGTCAGATATAGTTTTATTTATAGTACCGCCTCGACGTGTGAGATTATTTGTCTATGTGCTTATCCCACTACAGGATGAAGCTCTCTTACAAATAGCAAGAAATCAATCGTGATCCACACCTTAAACCTTATGCAGTTATTATACGAGGTGAAGGCGTAAAATATTCAAGTGCAATAGCGAAATTCGCGACTTAGTAGAATTATGCCATACGTACACAGTATATACTATCAAAGTTACATTCAATCAGCTTTAAGCCATTTCATACATGTCAACGTTTGTCAGTTGCCCTGTCAGCTTAACTTGATACATCCCTAGCCACTGTTAACCCACATGTAATGAGCACATGTACCTATTTACAAGATAACACATATTCTCACATAAATTGCCTTCTAACAACGCCAGGATCCAGCCCAGCTAAAGACTAGTATTATATTGCTCTATGCACTCTTGGACTTCCCTCGGACACCTTTCTCTCCTTCTTGTGCAATTCTCCGCTTGTCCTGAGGGGAGAAATTGGCCTGTCTTGGCTTCTTGATGTACGATTGTATGTAGAAGTTGATAAAGAGGGTGAGTCCGATGACGCCTTGGGCGAACGCCAGATAGATCATTCCTTTGGGATAGCCACAGTCGTAGATAAGTGGAATCAGGATATGAATCATGAGGAAGATAAACTGGCTAATCTGAGCCTTTGTGATATAGCGTTTCCACCACAGATATGGCTGCATATGCGGTCCGAGAGCGGTCAAAAAATAGTAGGTGTACATAACGACATGTATACCCGAATTGACAATCAGACCTAGAAGGGTCTGCCCGTCGGCGCCATATGTCAGCCATACCCAGCCGGACCAAACAACAAGCGCATGATGAGTATAATGCAATGTGGTGATATGCGAGAACTTCTTGTGTAGAAGAAAGAAGAAAGTGTCAAGAAAATCTCCAACCCTCACCCAGAAATACCAATAGCACAACGATAAGATTCGCATCGAATTCTCATCCGTCGAGTGCGTCATGCCTGAAATAATCAAAAGTTACGGAAACCTTTTAATAGATCATTGAATTAATAAACGGAATTGATTGCTAATGCGGTTACATACAATTTTATTATAATAAGGATTGGTTGCTCATATTCTAATCGTGATTGACATCTTTATTATATTTACGTCACATGTTTTCAAAGATAACCATGGATCAAGGTATCACCAATATTTTGTAGGTAGACTCGCGCAGATTTACTAATCACCATTAATGGTGGCCATTTATAGTCAAAAAAGTGCCTCTACTCTATTCTGCAAAGCGGAAGCCCAATGGTTAGAGAAATATAGTTTTTTCTAGACATATATAACAATAGAGTCGAAGCTAACAAACTAATAATCCGATGGAATTAAACAATCGCTTCGGTGGACGATGTCTGTTGCGTATAAGGCTCCAAGGTCTCTGCATTTACAGTTGTCTGACTTTTCATCTGTTCATCCATCCGTTTATGCCTTTGTCGACCCTTCTGTGCTTTGATAGGCAGACATACAGATGAATAGATATATAGATAGACGACGTTCTTTTATACCTGTCTACCCAGCTACCCCTGGCTGCTAGTAGTTGCTCAATAGCCTGACGGCAGCCAACCCTTATAGCCGCGAGACGAACGGCGCCATTTTCGCCGAATTCTTAGAGACAGGCTGTGTAGTCGACTTCAGCGACGAGCCAGCAGTTCAAATTACACTTTATACGGCGGCAGCGTCCAGGTTGTGCAGCGTGTATGTATGTGTGTGCCGCTGTTACATAACAAAGATGACCGTCAAAACATTGTTAAAAGAAGAAAAGTCTGTGGCACAAATGTGGCTTCAAAGGCAGGGTGACCCTGAATCAGGAGGGCCAAGAAATGGAAGTTTCAGACGAGCGCCCGTGAACGGCCAATGGGCCAACCACTGCGGTTGGTATTACTAGCCGTTACTTTTGCATATCCATATGACTGCGGATGTGCTTTGATATTAATGAATCGCTACCAGGTGGTCATCGCTGACAACGGATTACAACACGCAATGCAACTCGCGAAACACATGAGGATGAAGTTCGACTTGTTTAGCCTATAGAAAAAGCTTATCCCTCTACTAGTATATGTTGTCACATATGTATATATGCGTGCGCAGCCATTTGCCTATTGTACCCCAATGCTGGAGGTACAGAGATAGAAAACAACCTCTCAGGATTCACCAAACTGTATCACATCTGCGCGTTTTCAGCTATTTGAAAATCGTTAGGCTGCATGGCCACTGGCATATACAAAAACTAGACGACTATGCACTTTTAGTTAAAGATATTTATGAAAAGATGAACAAATACTTGTCACTTATCATAGTACCTTTACAGGTATCTTGACGAGGTAGCACTACTTAAATCTCATCGACAATAGTGAGAGAAAAATTGCACAAACATCAATACTAAGAACGACAGCAGGAGTAACAGAAGCAGTGGCAAATTTCGTGCAGAGCAATGGGTTGGTGAACGGTTGTTGCGCAAACAAAGTTAACAGTTCAAACAAGTCAATTTTGCTGTGTGTGCTTCGCTAAGAATAAAGCCAATAGCTTCACTGTAAGCGTGCAATGACATAGGCACCCTCAAATCACTCCCAATTTCTTGTGCATGTCGAGCAGCGTGGACGGAAGAACCAATTATAACGAAAAAAAAATTTAGTACTCTCGTGCTAGCAATGTAATAGTGATTATGATGATGGTGATCATTGAATACCTGTCAACGACGGTACCTGTTTTTGGTGGCTTTGCACCGAAAATAGCCACTGTAGCACCAAAAAGATGAGAGTACACTAAGCTTTTCATGCGGGACGACAACACGGATAACGAACACACCGACGGGCCATATAGATCTAAATATAACATCACTACAGGAAATGATATGCGTTTGTGAAAGCGAATGAAAACGCTTATATAATGTAAAGGAATTATGTTAATTTTATCCATGATGCTTCCAATAGCAAAGCCACAGGTAAATTGCTAAAGTTTCTACAAACTTACTAATATTGTTAAACATGTTACATAGCTGGCCATTATAAGCGAACACATCGTACAACACTGGTTTTATAACTGCTATTTCTGATTACATGGCACAGCATAGATCACAGCAATTGATTCCTTGTACGTTCGCACTCTATATAGATGTAACTTAGATTACCATTGTTTTGAGCAAACGTTGTTGATTATATTCATTGCTAACTTAGTATTCAAATGTATGCTTAAATGAAGTGTTTGTAAAATAAGCAGTCATGTGCCGAATCAACTGATTAAGTTACCAATCTGGTGATGATGAATTTTCATAATGAGAAAATTTTCTTACAAACAGGTTACTTCAATTGTTTATTAAATTGTTTTTTAGATCTGATATTTAGTTTTTACATGTATGTCATTCGGTATGCTTGCAATACTGTAAGCTACACAGACTCAACGTACGAATACAGCTGCGCATTGATTTCCACATCTAATCGCGAACGAAAATCCAAGAGATCGCAAAAATTTCCCCTTAGATTTACAAAGGTTGAGATCCTTTTGTTATTATTCTTGCGATTATAATTTTGAAATTTCGTTTAGTTTAATATATAGCGTCTTCCAACTTCTATCATATACAAGCAAACGTTGGAAAAACTGCCACCAAATGACAGTTTTTTGTTGCCTCATAGATATAAAGATTATAACTGTGTAGCTTAATCGAATTTTATCTGGTATTTTGACATCTTATTTGGATTAGATAAATGTTGCAGGATTACTGTAAGTACAAGCTAGGTCAGCACATAAGAAGTAATACTAAAATCGATTTGGAACTTGCCTTGGCAGAAGATGCTGTAGCCACCCCCGAGGTAGCTGTACCGAAGAAACTGTATCATGAAGTACAGGTTGGTCAGTACCATTGCAATGTTGTATAGTTGCACAAGAGGCTTCACGTTAAATGCCTGACGGTTTGCCATCCAACGAGGGCCCGCCACCTAGGGTTCGATTGGAATAATAAATATCGATGCTGAGGAGATACGCAATTTGATTGGCTACCAAAATAATTAGAGACAGTACAGGCTAGTCAAATAGAACAATAGGTTGCATGTAGCTTGTAGGCATGTTAGCTCAAAGTTGGAAAGTTTTTTTTGTTTGAAGCTTTATAGCTGTCTTTTCTAGGTAATGCGGTTTTTCATATAACGCAGGGCTTCAAATATATCTACCACGACTTCAGTTCAGCTCAACTGATTGTCCAACTCATACACATGGAGAATAAATAACTGTATTATTTAGCTTGCAGGATAATCTATGAAGTTTGTTTAATAGTGCATTTAATTTACAAGCTTAAAAGGTAACCTCGTAACCGCATGAAAATGCTTAAACGCAATGCGTAGGTGTCAAAGTATGTGAGATAACGCGCTTAACATGTCGAGGATGTTTATCGACATACCTTCACGATGTAGCAGTATCCGAGTACAAGGGCAAGAATTACAGGCAAATTATGATGACCCATAAAAGTCCAGTTAGCTGTCCGTGGGTCTCTTGGAGGAAGCCAGGATGTCCAAGAGGACCTCCCGAGTCCTTTAAACGATTCCGCTCCCAAGCCAAAGTACATGCTAGTTCTAATCAGTCACTTGTGCTGATCTGGATTAATGATAAGACCGGCAATCATATTAGTATTATTATTATGATGATTAATTATTATAATCATGTCTATTATGTTTGCATAGCTAACAATTCATTTTAGAGCACGTAAGCAGTCGAAATATACGACCAAACGAAGATTTGAACAAGGTTGATCGAAGAGTTTTGATTTCATACATGTCAATCAAATTGAAGCAAAGGGACTTCTATGCTTTGGATGGAAAGTAGCTCGCTGAGATGTACAGGCGTTTTCATTCTGTGATACTTAAACACTTCGCAAAGAATTTCAGATGTGCGTTTGGCTGTATACAAGTATAATAAAATTATTAAAATAATGACCTAATCCTCACGAAGAAAAACCGCTGAATGCCATTCAGCAAATACTATTTCTGCCAACTGTTGACCAAAATATCAATTTAGCAAAAGGACAAAGCTATTGTCAAGAACATGTACCAGTATCAGTTGCGCACCCAGATGGTGCATGCAACAGCGGTTTCCTCCTTTGCCGACTTCACCGCACGACAGTGGAGCTTCGAATGGCTAAAAGCGAAAAACTAGCAGGAAATAGCAACCGAGGATCCACTAAATATCGGAAGACTCACTGCTCTGAACTCTCACTGCGCACCAAGACTACCAGTCCAATCAGCTACAAAACCTTGTCGGACATCGACGCACACCTTGCACTAGAAGACAAACCGCGCGGTTCTAACCGCGAGAAATTGACTCCAGCCCTGTCAGTGCCAACTTAAGTGCTTGACCCTCTCTTGGCATGTGTAGTGTGGACTGCGCGCATTGATGGTGCTGCCGCCAACACTTCGAATTACGTAAGCATAGGGCTTATCGGTTGGTTGTCTATGCTGTTGAAGGCACTTTCCGAACCCTCGCGACTCTGCTGTTGCTACAGCAGTAGACAGGGCAACGTTAGTTTTCAGACCACTTCACTGGCGGTATTTCGCTGTTACAACTCTTGATATTCTCGCCTCCTTTTCGGG
>MNPL01011058.1:29287-41200 GCA_002081605.1 Tropilaelaps mercedesae
AATATTGGCCGCTGAAAAAGAGAGAAAAAGCGATCAGTTACAGCGTCGCTGAAGTGATCAACGTCGCTGAAAGTATATTGACTGGAAGTAATTTGAAGAAGGCTACTATGGTCAGAAAGAGCAATATAAGCTGAATCAGGTAATGAAGACGTAGGAAGGAAAAAGAGAAAGACCGCTATTGAAGTATATTTGCTACATTAGAGGGGCTCTAAAACGAAGGTGTTTCTCTTTGTTTATTATTAATGAACTATTACTGCCAAACTTTGACATTGTGTCAAGCAAAACTGGTGGATTAGATTTTCAATCGGGTCGATCTGTAGTTTACCGGTTATTGCGTAGTCTAATCTTAAAGGTGTTGTTTATCGCATATATAGTTTACCCGTTGCCGTAGCTAAAGGTATTTTTTTTGAGAGGGCAAAAGGATAATTGAATCCTCCGTCGTAAATTATCACTGTTTAGATAATCTGTTTCAACAGATATGAACCGGTCTGTTTGCGCGCTGTGTAATCATAACTGTCAGTCTCGGCGCCATAGGGCATGCTGTATCAGCCCAGACGCGAATTGGGGAGTTTTCTTTTTTAATAACGCATAGTACTGTTTTATAATTATGACAGGTTAGGACAGGGAGATTCAAAAACTCGTTGTGTTCAATACATGGATCCCTGCAGACAGACAGTGTTACTGTACCCGTCTGCAATCTAAGTTATAGTACACCATATACTTATAATACATAGCGGGTCTTGAAATGCGTTGCTACTTGAGATGCTCTACTAAATAGTAAACTCTATTCTTCTTATTTCGTACGCATCACAAGTCACACAGCCTTGGCATAGACTCTTCATATGTGTCGAGCTCGGTGGCTTGGTGCATTCGTATGCGCCTTACGACTGGAGGAAACACGTAGGTGCACGGGTTCGATCCCC
The DNA here is from genome assembly GCA_002081605.1 of Tropilaelaps mercedesae. Classification (NCBI taxonomy): domain Eukaryota; kingdom Metazoa; phylum Arthropoda; class Arachnida; order Mesostigmata; family Laelapidae; genus Tropilaelaps; species Tropilaelaps mercedesae. The sequence continues at coordinate 30,211 of MNPL01011058.1, forward strand.
GCCGATGCACATTTACATTTAATAGGGTCCGTCTTACAAAGTAATGCAAAGACTTATCATATGTATTTCTAACAGCATTTCCCTTCAAGAATTATCGTTGTTTTTCGAGCAAATATATATCAAGTTAACGAATAGAATTATTAAGAAATGCAAACTAGCTGCGCTCAAACTCATTAACTTAACAATAATTGATAAACTGTTCTGTAATATAATGATTCTCAAAATCAGAAAATGTACTGTTCCTAAACTTTACAGTCACGGCAATTTATCAAAAGCTCGGTTTTTCTAATCCACCAGTGAACGATTCGATTTCTATTCTAAGGTTTTTAATAGAAGTGTGATTTTTTAAGTAAAGAAGCATGTCTTAATTTTCCCCTAGTAAATTTTTGTGCTCCGATGTAACTAGGCATCCCTACCTTTTAGAGATGGTTTTTTTTACAGATAATCAAAGGCATGAACCGTTTCTTCAAAGAAATAAAAAATTTGACATTTCTCATGATTAAAATGCTCCAAATTTCTTTTCCTACAAAACACTTTGCAATTTAAGCCTGACGTTCTCGACTATTGTACTAATGTTTTCCGGAGTGGATATTTGTAAGCTTACTTGAAGCGACTCATCGTAACTGTGCAAACAATTTCTTTTATTGGCGGTTACCCGGCTCTTTTTAGATGTGAAAATACTTCCCGTGAATAAAAAGCGCATTTGTATTTAATCGTATTGTAATGTTTCAACGGCCACGATAGCAAGGGTAAATCATCGAAGAGGCTACTATGATATATCGCTTTGTCACGTTTTCCCCTTGAAGCAATCATGCTCAGTATCCTGGTTGAACATTTGTACCTCGGCGCAAAAAAGTCTAGGACCTTCACATCCCACGAAAAGCATTCCAGTGCCGCACAATCGTCTGTATAATCGAAGTGATTCCTTCGGAAGTTGCAGGACCCAAGTCTGACCTTGAGTCACGCGTGGGGATGTATATTGCGATGTCACATAAAATGTATGTCAGGACAGTATCGTCAGCACATTTCGTTCACTTTCGAAGCACTCACATAATTATTATTGGTGTGCAATAGTGTGCTTCCTCGAAATTCGCTTAGTAACGTATAGTAGTGAGCCATTTCATGTTGAATGCTTGATCGGAGGGATTCGCTTGACGGCATAATTAAATTCAGAGCTTTTGTCAAATCGGTGATTTAGTAAATTTCAGTTTCTAGTGAACTGTGCATTGCAATCTTGCTACGATATCAGTGACTTTAATACCGCCTTGTAATTATATAGTACGTCCTAATGGTGTACGTGAATATAAGTTCTTTCTAAAAATGTTTTGTTAAGTGAATTTTGTCGTTACCGTTCTTCCAACTACTTAACTATAGCCTATAAAAGAATACGGAGGGCTAGCCTTAATAACTCAATAACAGTCATAGCTTTAATAATATAACAGTAATATTTAACATTAATAATAATAGCTTTAATAGCTCGATAACTGTCTTTGCTTGCGTATTATGTCACCTACCTATGAACACCTAAATAAAAAATAATTAGGTATCTAATTAGAATATTAACAACTGGAAGCATAAAGTTGCTAAAGCCCTCAATTCCTAATCGAGGTATCAGTAAGTAACCTTGCTTCAGAACCCATAGTTATATTAATAAGTAATAATAGAGTAATTGTAATGACTAAAGGCCAGAATAAAGATAAATTTATTTTTCTTAATTTGATGCGTATAGTACATCGCCCTCGAGCCATTATTTAATCATAGTTTTATACGATTGATGCCAACAATGGCGTTGATGTGCCACCGAATTATTCAGAAGCGATCACGATTTTATGGTATTTTATCAATAAAGCTTTATGCGTCACGTTTAGATTGTGTTACTTCTAGCCAATAATTTGTTATTAAAAAGCTTTTAAAAGCGAGCTACAATGGTGTACAATTGTTGGTTGCCTCGGCAAGGATGAGGATAGTCAGTATTTTTTATTGTAAATTGTTGACCGTCACTTGTCAGATGGCACTGACCGTTATCTTGATCATCGGTCTGGAGTTTTCAAGTGTTGGGAAAGCGAGGTCCCCCGTCAAATCTAAATAGCCACGCTATTTACCTTTTTTTGCCGCGATCGGCCGCATCCAGTCCCTTGAATTTGTCCGTTCCGGGCAAATTCAAGGGACTGAAGGAGCAAGGCTTTACTATGTGCATAGTAAAGCCTCTTGCTCCTTCAAAAAAGAAAGCAGATTTATTCTATTTCCTTTCTCGTAGCCCCAACTGGGTAGTGACAAGTACACAATTTCTCGTAATGAACGGAGTTATCAAACTTTTCTTAAATTAAGGTTACATAATGGTCGCCGTAGACTTTTTCTTTTAGCTCTGAATGGTGAAGTAAAATAACAGGCCAGTCGTTTTCTTTAAATTCATGCAAGAGATGATCAATTACGGCCTGTTTGTCTTTCGTAAAGATCCTACAGGTTCAACATTTTAATAGAACTTTCCAGCTTAATTGAAAAATTGGCTCGAATATATTAATATTGAATAAAAAGTAAAATAATATTTGTGGATAGTCAGATGTGTTACTTACGTGAAGTTTACAATAACAAAAAGATCAAATACCTTAATGATGAGTATTTTCGCGAAGACTTAAAACTTTTAGGAAACGTTGTCAGTTCACCCTATAAGGTACTTTGACAGATAGGTGTAAAAAGTTTCCATTCCTAGCATTTTATCAAAGGATGTTCGCGTTAAGGTCGTCAGCTACATTAAGCCACGTGTTGACCGTAACCTTGCTTTTCTACGTGGCATGTGACTTCCCTAAAACGCTTAAAGGTAAGTGACGACGATATGAAACATGGTTGCGCACAAAAACTCCTTCAACATATGCAGGTGTTTGTTATTAAAAAGACAACCTAAGAAGCCCTTGTGTGTTTTTTAGCTTGTAGGTTCTAAAAATATTTTTTAAAGCTGACCATCAGCCAACATTTAACGTCCACGGTAGCAGTTTTTGCATTTGCAGCTTGTAGGTTCTCAGACGTTTAAGCCCTCCGTCACTCTCGCTGGTCGCGCGATTAGTAGCTACTTAAACGTTCCAATTGATAGCACTGGCTTCGCGTCGGGCCTACTTTTCGAGCCGATGAACGCGAAGTAATTTCGTCTCACAAACGTCATGCATAAGCTCTCGTCCACTGCCAACTTTCCTCTCGAGCCACCACCAACCTTCTCTGTAAAACCACTTCTAAATAGCTAAGCGCTTTTCCTATCAGAGATAAACAACACCGATCAGAATAACCGGAATGCTTTACCGGTACTGTGAACCGGAAGAGAAACACAGTATGAATGTTCACAAAAATACAATTATACTACCAGGAGTTTTTTCTCATAACATAGTGCGGAAGAAGCTGTTTTTATTTTATACTTGAGTGCTGACTGAAGGATACCTATTGCTATGAGTGACGCCTTTAACATGGAGTGCGCCATCGTGTTAATACATTATAACGTATAAAAAAGTATAACTGAACGACTCAACGAGGTACATCAGTTTATAAAACCATGGTACATGTACTTAATTTCCTATGAAGCTTTATAAAGTATGAAGCTTTTTAACATCGGTGAGGATTTTTGATCTTATCGCCGCAACCAATTAAACTGCCTTTGAACAAATGCCGTTTGGCCTCTTCGGTATTTCTAAAAAGCCACTGTATTAAATATTCACCTAAGACAGGCGTGTCATGTATTACAAATCAGCTTGCAAATGTATCTATCCTCTCGGGCCTTCTATCAAGCGACAAAAATTTCATACCAGTAGCTGAAACGGGGCTTGTCAGTTGTCAGTTGCGCGGTGTGCCACATTCATAAATTACTGCTTTAGGCATCTAAGCAGCTCGACTGAACAACCGGCTGTTTAGCTAAAAATGTTTCGTTTTTCGAAACACTGTTTGGTTATGGCTATGGTTGCGGCTACACAGGAAAAATAAATTTACGACACAAGAAGTAATGGAGGGGGTGGCTCATGGTAGGTTTCAAATTGATTGAGTCTACAACGCAAGTATCAAAATAAAACTTGGCTGTAGACCTTGGGTCTGTCTAGTAAGGTTTTACGTAATGCTGTCAGCAACGAGCATAACAGAAGTTCCTGCAGCAAAAACTGCCAGTAATTTTCTTTCCGTTATTCCTAGCGGTTTTTTAGTTCTGCTCTATTCATTGAACACGTGCGCCTATTTGTAAGCGTATTGGTCAATTTGCAAAAACAGTTGTATTGACGAGTCGATTTGATGTTTAGTACTGTTTTTAATTGCAAATTTCCAATCATTTTGTTTTCTGGAGAACCTTAAGATCTGCTTTTTTTAACGATGATACGGTTAAAGATATTCTATGTTTGTTGATGTTAATTTTGCCATGTATGCGCTTACGCTAAGATATACATTTCATTAGTCCATCTCAACTTGTAAAAACGGTAGAAAGCGACGTGAGGGATCTGCCTTACCGCATTGTCAAAGAAAATAATTGCCTCACCGAATTGTCAGAGAAAGTTGCGTACCGAACAACGTAGACTCATGTCTTCCTGGTCCTAGCTCAGTCGTTGCCACGGGACTTCCTGGGCAGGGTGAGAAGCATGAGATATCTCGAACAAGGAAACGTGGATTTTACAAAGGTGAAGCGTACAAAAAGTGATGCATGGTAGGCCGAGTGGGAACGTGAAGTTAGATTTGGGGAGATCGTCAAAGGAGCTTGGACTTACTGAATCGAGCCCTCTCCGATATCGGGAATGAAACATTAAGTCCAAATGCTCAGAGCCTGACTCAACAGCATTGTGCTTATCAAGGTTCAAAAGGAAGAACAAGGCCATATAGACCTGTGCGATTTGAACGGTCTATTTCCCTAGAGGCCGGCCGAGAAATGGAGTTTTCTCTTGAGAGAGGTAACAGGGCGTAAGGCAAGCCGTAGCGACCACATTCCGTGGAATCGACTTTCATTGCATCAATTACTTTTGACGAATATGTTCTTTAAAAAAATTTGAAGTCTTTTTCATTTAATAAAGAAACTCGGTCAGCTCTAACGTTGTTGAGCGTGGTTGCGTTAAACTTTCGTTCCGCCAGAGTGATAAAAAGGTAGGTCTGGACGATTCTAAGAGCATATGTGGGAATAGAGCTTTTTAATTCGTTATTGATTCTTCGGAATTCTTTAAGAACTATAACATCACAAAACTGTTTTAACACACCATCGTTTCTTCGAGCTGAAACTAAAAATACTTTATTCCTTTCGTGTTTCATCTTTGATAGTTTCTTTTTCTTGTTATCATTGATATACACATCCTGTATCTACATGAGGAGTAATATATTATTCATATTACAGTATATACAACCTTTAGTTGCTGTTTCATTTTATAACCTGGTTACAGATCATTAGTATCTTTTTTAGGTACTTGTCCGCGCAAAAAACTCATTCACATACTTTTTGTGCTCCTTAGTCAATCAATGTTCGTGTACGTATGGCTCATATTTTTCTCTTATAGTTTCTCGTTTCTCTTACTATGAAAAATCCTGCAAGTGTTTATGCAATATGTTTCCCTATATCTCTGTTGAGCGGCCTGGCCTATTGTCAATACGATATCGTTGTTCTGACACCTTGCCATATATTTGAGCATCAAACAATACTTAGCATGAACCACATTAACACATTCGACATATCCTTGGGCTTGCAATTTGTCGAGGGGCAAAACTGGTTGGCAAACGCACACAATCGGAGCACACAGAAAACTAGCACACACAAAACGTGTTGAGTTTTACATTGACAACTTATTAACGGACACGACTAAACAATATTATTGTCAAGTGAACGAATGAGTTAATTGATTAGTGAATTATTATTGTCTTTTTCTTTTTTCATCTAGACTTGTCAGCACCTCATCGTGTTGCTGTGCGCCATTGTGCATCGGTTGTAAATGTATTTGTCTTCACTTTAATTAGTTCGTGTAACATACCGTGTTGTGCAGTAGACACATAATATTCGAAACTTCCCTGTTGTGTGTTTGACTGAATGTATCGGATGACGGAATCGATTCTAACAGATGGGTTTTAAAGGTTCAAGGCGCTTGGAATGGTAATGAGAATAATGCACGCGATTGCAGTACAGCCATAGCAGCAATGGTAAAATGCCCTCATTGCTGTCGATCGGTGCAAAATTTATTACGGTTAATATGCTTTAAACTTTTAATGTATCTTTTCTGGCTTCCATCACCGTAAATGCGTGCGAAAATGGTAATGAAGCATGTCTGCGGCTTCGCACGATGGGGCATTCAAAACGTGGTGCCTGACAGCTTTAGGAGGAGGTAACTTAACTCGATGGCAGCGAAGCGTGTTGGTGAAGTTAATGAAATGAGAAAACTACAATGCCAATTGCAATTACTTGCCATAATGAATTGTCACCTTACGGAAGTTACGAGCAAGGCCGGAAAGACTGTGAAACCTGTGATTCTAATGAGAAAGGACTAAATCTTGGTTTAGTGTAAGTGATAGACTAGATCTTAAACATAAGCAGGACGGAATCAAATCTAAAGCCTTTGTCGAATGTATATTGTACATATATACAGTTACAATAAACAATAGACAAATGTACATCTTGGTGTATATATATATATATATATACTTGTACATGTATGTATATATATACATATATCTATATACTTGTATATGAAGAGCACTAGTGAAACTGTACGGCAGTGTTTGCAAAAGCTGGCGCTCATTCACACATTCGTTCGGCACGGACAAGCATAACGTAAGGGGTGAAAGAAACGAAAATGCGTTTGGTCGCTCAGTTATCGTAGCCGTAGCTGGATTAAAGTTTTGACGCCTTTGATATTGCTCTCTATATGGCTGTTCTAAAATGAACTTTTGAACATTCTTCGGAACACAATGCAGGTATAATACATTGTATACCCTAATTATGCATACTTTTAAAGACCTGCATATATATGTTTAAAGGCGTAAAGAGTAGAGTAAGGACAATTGGATAGAATGACAGTTTTTGTATGGCATCAAGCATCCTACATAAAAGTATGTGGCTCCGTTATTAAAAGTTCGCAGTGAAGTGGCTTAATAAATATGTGGGTCGTATGGCTGTACGGCAATCCATGTGCATCAGTCAGTCCTTCACATTCATGAACAAGCAGTCTCAATAGAATGAGTACGATATTATTTTTACTAATAATAATAATAATAATGTCATGATGGTCCTCGATGACTACGGCAAGACGATAGTAATGACAAAAAAAGACAAACACTAAGTGGCAATGAGTGTTAATGGCTACTGTACATAATACGAGTGAAGCGCTAATGATGAACGTAGAACGGTAGTTACGACTGACACGCCCATTTCTTAACATTTTTTGCAGTTTTCATATGTGTAAGATGACAGAATGGGATTGATGGATGATGTAATTAGTTATAGTAATATACGGAGCTTTTGGTTTTCAAGTTATTGATACTGAAAATGGCGTAACTGTAACTAGAATCCTATGCCTATTATTACGTTTTGTAACAACCTATGCTTCTCGCTCTCTGTGTTTATTGGTGGAATATGACAAACGTGGTGTGTCCTTATGTTTTATTCCTGTTCCTCGTTGGCGAGGTTTTCTAACATTTAGTTGATATAAAATGGACTTTCATTTTGTCGTGTGAGGTAATATATTAAATAATGGAAAGTTTGGTTGACGAATTTCGCACGCTTTCGCCCTCCTCCTGGATAGGTTCGATTCCTGAACTGAACTTCATTCCTGTTGGTCGTTTGACACTGCCTGGAGTGGAGGATGTTCCACTCAAAGAGCTTGTAGAGATGGCCGACGAGGTAGCGGGGGCAGGGTTTGTCTTCGCTATCTTGAGCAGTTCGGTGGCGGATCTTCTCTCGCCAGCGGGATTCGTTTGGCTCCTTGTTTGGATCAGTAATCGTTTGAAGTCCGTGAGCGAGGTGGGCTTGCAGGGACCCAGACGATCGCTGGCGAGAGAGGCTCGTCTTGCGTCCCTCTGTAGCGGCGGTGGGTTCTCACTTTGCACCGACCATGACCTTCTATCGCGTGGGTAAATAGCACTGTTGCTATTGCTCAGCTCTGGGGTGGCGGGCTGCTGTTGAACTGCTGAAATATCACCTGAAGAATTGGCGTGGTAGTTTTGTGAATAGGTTTCGTTTAAGCCAGCGGGCGGTGCGACATGGGGCGAGACGCGCATTGGGAGTACGCAGCAGTTTGCGTTTGGGTTCGACCATACGAGTTCATCTCGTCTAGTGGCCGGGTTCGCGGCGACTGTCATCACTGCCTCCGCTGGCGCATCTAAGTTGCTAGCACGCGTTAAATGAGTCGTCGCTGAGTACCCATATGGACGGCTATACGAAAGCCGCTCAAACAAAAGCGGCCTGGGTGCTTGGAATGTTGCGTTGCTAACGTACTGCGACCTACTACTAATAGCTGCTATTCCGCCCGGTGCGTCGGAGCTGCACAATGGAAGGCTATTATCGTTTGGAGAGAACTTCCTCATTTGTAGTACTCCCGATAAAGGTTGTAGGTCAAAGGGCGCTGCATAATTGGAGGGCACGCTGGACGTATTGCTCTGTGGTGCGTACTGCTTGTTAGGGATATAGGTAGCCACAGGCGTGTGCGGTCCGGGGAGAAATGTTGCGTACACCTTATCGTCGTAGAGACTGGAAGGTCGTGAGGGTCTAGTCGGTGGAGTTGGCATTTCGGGCTGTGGAGGAGGTATATAGCATGACTCCAGATTCAGCTCGAGATCCACTATACCTGCAAAACGTCGCGCAATGTCGAAATCCAGTAATAATATGATTCCTTCGCACTTGGCTGATTTGGGTATGTTTTTCAATAGAGCTGCACAATATTACTAAGAGGCGTACCGTTAAGATGCTCTTAGTTTAAAACATCATCAGAAGACTTCCGAATGTATGACTGGACAAGAGTACCTGATCGTGATCGGGGATTATACACGGTGTTATGGCCTTGGATTGGGTTTACGGCGATAGGATGAACGACAGGGCCAGGCGCGCTGAGCTGTGACGATGCGATTGGTGAGAAGTGGTTCAATGGAGTGTCCCGCCCTTCTGCCATCGAACGTTCTGACGCAGCGGAGGAGGGACGCACCATAACTACTGATTCACTACCAGCGCCACAGGCTTCTACACTGTTTGTTCTGCAAGTACAGTGCATTTGATGCACAAAAAAATTGAATCCACAAGAATACACACACGTCTTCAACGCCGTAAGAAAAATCCGGCTATACGGAATTTTATAAAGTATTTCCATATATAATTTTACAAATAATTGAAAATACTCTACGGATGCTTGTGTTTCCCGTTTTTCTGTCCAAGCGCGTGTTTGTTTTGACAAATACGAGATGCCGGCAACACAAAAATAGGCAACTGGCCAATCCATTTTTTTGCATTGGATTTAACACTCCCGGTGAAATACTTTTCAGCGCTTACCTGTGATATCCCTGAGAATCCTGTACGGAGGCAGCGTATGTATTTGGCGGTTCTGTTTGGGCACGCATTAACGCTTTAGGTATAATTGAATTACTCTCTGAAATTGGCGAATTCACTGCTTCCTCACTGCCAGTCGGCTTAAACGACCGGGGCATTGTAGCTGATGTCGTCAATATCATCATATCGGCCACTCGTGCGTTACGTCCAAGCGATAGGGTTGAGTACTTAGTTGGTTGACAAGCCGAGGTGTCCTCCAGAGACTTGGCGGGGCTCTGTGCCACCGACGGCTCCCGAACAGAACCCTCGTCAAGGATGGACGGATGGTATGACAGCGGCGGAGGCAGTGGAATGCCTAACGGACTATTGTCGACTGGACTCTCCGATAGGCTCTTCGTCTCGGTGTCAGTAGGCGACGACTGTGAAAGTATTTCCGAATTTCTCGATAGGATACCGCGGGTAGGCGACGCAATAGCAGAGGACTCCCTTATCCGTAGCGAAACATTGTTGGAAGCGAGCTCCAGTGGGAGTGATATAGGACCATCAGTAAGCCATTCCCTCTCCGCATACTTCCTGGACAGCAGGCTTGCCGGCCGGTACAATCTTTGGTATGATGCCTGTGTCTTAATGGCGTTGTCTGTCTGCTGCTGGGAGGACTCAGTATCGAGTCGTAGAATCTGAGCTTGGCCTATATGCAGCGTTGGAGGCAAACTGGAAAACTTCAGCTCAAGCTGATCCAACTGCTCGAGGTCGTTATTCATGCCGGCCTGTTGAATCTCGTTGTTAAGCGAATCCACCTGTGGCAACTGCTTCTCATTGGCGTTCTCATCGATCGAGAAAGATCTTAGCCGGGTCGGATGTATAACCACTGCCTGGAAGGCGTTCCTGATCTGGGACACACGGGGTTCGTCTTGGAGTGCTTCTTCTTGTTGTTGTAGCATCTGTACCCTTTTTCCATGGGCGATGGGTGACAACGAAGAAACCTGTGAAGTCTCAAGAGGACTGCGTATCTCGTCACTGCTTTCCGACGTTTCAGAAGACCCACTTACTACACAAATCGACGGATAGCGGTATGCGTTGATTGCGGTCTTCATAACGAAGCCCTCGTTATCCGTCTCGGACAACATGGGTGCCGCGCTGTTGGTTATCGCCTTGTTAGTGGAGAGAGAAGCGGTAGGCGTCTGGTTGATAAGAGATCCGCTTCGGGGAGAAAGAACGCTAGACGTTCGGGGTGGCGGTGGAGGCTTTGGTTTGTCTTTTGGCCTACAATAGAGATTATGCACATGAACTTACGTGAGAAATACTTATGCGAATAAGTTGTTCTTCTAAGGAATTGATGATGATGAGAGAGTGCAGTTACGCAAACTGCGCCATGATGGTGGCTATAGATGAACAAATACTAATTTAGATACTGGTAAAAATTGGGTATGCATTATAATATCTGTTGGGAGTGTCAAACACGAAATGCCCCTCTCATGCAAAAGAGACTTAGAAATTATATATATATATATATATATATATATA
>MNPL01011068.1:0-10171 GCA_002081605.1 Tropilaelaps mercedesae
GGCAATAGAAGAACGGCTAAAAGCGCGTGCAGGAGATGTGAAATGGTTTTGGGGGGGCCCCGAGTAAACGAATTGCCATCACCACGTCGCTTGAGGGGGGGTCAAGCAGGTTTAAGGGGTCCATTTGGCTGATTTTGTGCTGAAGGTTTCTCCAACATAGACGTCATTTACGCAGAACGAAACAAAAGGAAAATCTTCAAATGCTTATCATGATCATGTCGTGTACATGCGCATGCGCTCGAATAACGACGCTTGAAGGTAGCTTTATTTCTAATAAATGTTTGTTGTCTACGGGGCAAATGGGAATATTCGTTTAGCAACAGAAGGGCTCAAGTTATGATCGACAGCGGTCGACTTCGATATTGGAAAAGTCAAAAAGAGACGAATGGCCTGGCTGGGGGGCTATTGGACAAAACTCCCCACCCCCCACCCCCACCCCCATATGAGACTGCAGCACAAAAATGTACTACTCTCAGGCCCGGCCGCTGTGTGTGTGTGTGTGTGTGTGTGTGTGTAGTGGCTAGAACGCGGTCGAGTATAGACTGACGTTTAGGAGTTTTCCAGATGAGTTAGATGTTTGTTCGCTATGAGCGGCATTGCTCTAGAAGCTCACATACGAAGAGACTTTACCGGTCACTCAGTCTGATCGACTCACTCTGATCGACTCAGTCTGATCGCCTCACTCTGTCGTCCTATTCAAGTGTGAGCTGGCGACTCAAGTGAGCTCTCTAAGATAGGTCTATAAACACATTTTGTGCTTGCTTTTTTCTCCCAGTCTTCGTGTGTGTTCGTTCGGGCATACGCCGCTGAGACGTCGCTTTAGCGATGCTGTTCAAGTAGCCGATCGTTGCCCCCGAATGTGGTGTCGTTTAGTCATGCCCCGTGGCAAGAAGTCGTTGTTGTCCGATGGGGCTAAATCACTTGTCGGCTGACCACAAGCCGCTTGGTCAGCTTTCTCTCTCTCTCTACCTATGCTCATGTCTTTCTCTCGCTAGTTCTCTCGCTATTTCTCTCGCTATTTCTCTCTGGGCGGATCGGGGGATTTTGCTACAGTACTTATCGTGTCAGCCCCCCCCCCTGCCATACGGCGATGCCCTCCTCGTTATGAGCGGCCCTCGAACTAAGCCACGACGCTTGCCCCGCTACACCCGCCCCCGCCGCCTTTGCGGGTTGCTGCTCCATTGGAGGTGCCGAAGTGCGCTCGATGTCGTGCATCGGCCTTCGGTCGGTAGCTTCCGCGGAGGGATGACAAGATGGCAGCGACCGCAAAAGCGGCTCGTATATGGCTGGTTAAGATGGCTAACCCCACACCCCCGTGCACCCTTCGCCCCATATCTCACACCACACGAAGCCCCACACTTATCTGGCACTATATCGCATGAATGGCTGTGGCGTGCCTGTGCAATAGTTTTCTTCGTCATCGTCGTCTATCAGCCGAAGAAGCCACTGCTCGTGGGGGCTGGCGGCCGGTGGCGCGGGGGGGGCCGGCGGCGGCGGCGTGCCACTGGAATTGCTTTATGATCTTACACCAGTCGCCGGTAGCGTTAACATCTGAGCTGTCTACATCGGTTGGGCTGCAGTGGCCACCAACGGTAGCAACGGATGGGTTGGGTTGGTAGGGGGTTGGTTGGGATGGCGGATGGGCAAGAAGGGGGGTGGCGGCGGCGGCGGCGGCTCGCGTTGGCGTTACCCCCACAGCGAGAGCCATAGGGAAACTATAGGCCGCTTGTCGGGGGTCTGAGTATGAGCGGAGTTAGAGGGCGGCGATCTCATCCATGGAGGGACGCTGGATTTTGCCATGAAGGACTCGACGGGGATGACGGTCGTAAACATCGCCCTCACGCCTACTGAACACGTAATATAATCGCCTAATGCCACCACTGGCCGATTGTGCTTCGGCCTGAGTGTGCAGGCACAAAAGTTTGATTAGCGGTTTCTTGCCCGTCGACGCGCCTTGGCCTCTTGATTTTTTCGTTGTTTTCTGTTCTTATGTACGATAACGAGGAGGACATACATTCATGTGTGAATTTATTGGCGACTTGTTCCTGCGACGGGGGGCAATGCTTATGGGGGGGATGATGATGATGGTACGCGGTGGCTGTACGTCGTTGTTCTGAAGCACAATCAGGACACAGCTGAATTCGCCTGGTCGCCGACATATTCGGACAGTGAAACAAACAAACGTTGAAAACGATCATAGAAACAGTCAGGCAGGATAGCGAATGAATGGATTCAGGAGAATTGTTCGATGTCGAATAACACTGAAAAAAAAACGCAATCAAGGTAGTAGCTGGATGAGTTCAGGAACGATGGCGAGCGAAGTCATGCTGGTCCTCACGAGCTCCAGAAAGGAGTTACGCGGAAGATCCGATGGCGGCACGCACGCTTTTGTGTACGAAGAAGCTGAGGGAAGAAAAATCATCGATTTGAAGCAGTGTTTTGAAGCAGCGCTGCTACTCGTGTGAAGGCCCACGAAAACCGGAAATTCTCACCGGAAATCGATGACACGACGCGAAGCTTATTTGGCCCCTTCAAACGTCACTAAGAGAAGGTAACGACTAGAAACAGGTTTTTGTTAATCTCGCTACTGAATCCTTTGGATTTTTCCCTACGGCCTCCTTGGCTATATCCAATGACCTAAACAATCAACAGAAGTCGATGTCACCGTACAGAAGTGGCTCCTCACTGAAGGCCGCCGCCGTCGGCTGAGTGTTCTCATGAATCTCAGCTACCTCCAAGTTCCTCAGTTCGACTAAAGCACTTTGTGAGGCTACATGTTTTCCCCTTTTTCGGGAAAGGCTTACAATCTTCATTACTTACGACTCAGTTCGTTTATCTTTAGCAACAGCAGCGTCAGCTTAGCTGGACGACGTTCGTTTACATCGAGCGAACACTTCGCTCGTTGTTCGTGGCAAAATTCACGAGTGTCGTGCCTCGCTCACACGAACCCGCCTAGTTTCCGTTTCGTCGCCCCCACCGGACGCAAAGTGTTCCGCACTAGGGGTAGGGGGTGGGGCTTCGGCACTCTCAGAGGCTCGTATCGAAAATCGTTTCCCTTTCGACCCATCCGACGACCGATCTATGACGAGTAAAAGACGACCAATAAATGTCCATTAGCACACCGGGGCCACCGGGGGGTGAACCCGGAACGCGAGGGCCGCCCGGTGCTCACGTGGTCGTGCACTTAACCCGGACGAACTGCGGCCTCCCTAGCGCCTTTCTCCAGGCCATTAGCTTTTCAATCGGATCTATTGTTGCTAATCCTTCTTTTCTCGCCATTTTTTGTGAGCCATTATGAGCGGTAACACCTCGCGCCGAGCTGCTGCTGAACTTTACGGCCACTGACCGTCGTTGGACAATGTCGTCGTCGTCATCGTCCTGGTTGGTAACAATAATGGTGCCATTCGAATTGAACAACAGCACAATGGAACGAATAGGCGGGAAATGTCTCAGATCGCTCTGGCAAGACCGGTAATGGAGGTGTGGCCGATTGTGGGGTTCGGATCGGAGCCATATGTGGGTTTCATTTGATTGAAGGCTCGGATGACTGTTTGCGAACAAAGCCCACAACAGAGCCCCCATTGAAGTACATGCAGGTACTACGGTTAATGTTAACGGTGAGGCTATGGCCTCAGACCCAGCAGTGAAGAGAGGAGGCGACCAAACGACGAGAAGGAGGACGAGGAGGAGGAGGAGGAGGAGTAGGAGGAGGAGGGGGTGAGCCTTTCTCACAGGCTGGCTGTGAACGGAGATGAGTTTTTCGATCACTCAGTGTGTGTGTGTGTGTGTGTGTGTGTGCTTTCGAGTATAGAAGCGAGTTTGCTTTACCGAAACCGATGTCCATGATGTTGGTGTCGTACCGAGTCGAAGGTGGTTTGAATCTGGGGTTCATGTGTGTTCTGATGCGTATCTGCGTTACTAAGCCGACAGGCGAGAAATCAACTGCAACATTCTGAAAAATCAGTACTTTTGCCAATACTACCCTCAGCTCCCTCCTGAGTACAGTTTCAGATTCTGCTAACAGATGCGATATCCTCAATGCGCAGTTGTCTCTACGGCCCTTCTTGGCCCTCTCCTGGCCGACCTGCAGTGCAGCAGCAGAAAAAAATTCTTCCAGGATGCCTTCTGCAAACGAAATAGGATTCACTAGGTTACAGTCCGAGTGACGGCCTGCCTAACGGGGGCATTACTGCTTACTGCGAATTTGCATAGATCTCCCGTTTAATCTCGGTAATTATCTCTCGGTGACTCGGTCCGTTCGGAGAAGCTCTTCAGTGCTTATTTACTGTTTTTGGCCCCCCCTCGCGCCGGACTGGCCCTCGAGCGACTCGAGCCAATATCCGCGCACCTAAACAGCCCCCCTTCACCCCTCGACTACTAACAGCTCACACGTCTCTACGAGCACAGTTCGGAGTGGCAAAGAATTTGAATTTATGTCCCCACAAATGGCAGACGCCTTCTTTTCCTTGTAATCTCGCCATGAGCCATTTAGCATTTGGCGCTCACCATGAGGGACAAGGGGGAGGCCGCGCGCTTGATTCAAGAATGAACATGGATTAAATAAACAGACATGGCACGAACACACAGACGAATGTATCTGCCATGTCAGGTCGATACGTTCAAGGTTGCGCAACGGCGTCGCTCATAGAACGTTCGCTGGACGTTCGTAGCTGGTCGCAATCTCTAATGATCTTCAACGATGCAAATCTTCATTGTTTGAAGGCTCTCGATTTCGCTGTCATCATTAGCGGCTGTCTGTGTTCATCGAACCTCTCGGCCACTTCGTTACAGCCAAGTGTGGCTGTTTGTTCTGCATCGCCTTCGATAGTGATGCGTCCGTCCATTATTTGTGCAAATGAATAAAATACAATTAAACGGGTTGTTGTGTTTCGTGTCTGGCGAGTGCGCATGTGCAAATAATAGGTTTCTTCGGAAGTCTACGGACCCTACAATACTGCCGGCGATATCGTAACGATGAACTTCTTCTCTCTTCTTGTCTTCATCAGCTGATAACTAGTTCAGCTCTGAACAAGCAGCTGGCCGAAGTTGTCGTGGCCTTCAGGTTAGCGGGAGGCTCGTTAGTTCGCCGGCTGAGGTTAGCTAATAAAACTTGCGAACGTCACGCGAGTCTCGAGGGCCGAAAATGGCGTTTCAGCTACAGTCGAATTCGGCTCTTGACGCTTCGTCCGTGTCCGCGAGGGGCATCCGCGACTGACCTGGGTCGAATATATTTCGCCGGCCTTGCGGAAGACCTTCTTGCGGAAGACCTTTTTGCGGAAGACCTTCTTGCGGAAGGTACCTGATAGGCGAAGAGGCAACCTGAAGTTCCGAATAGACGGTCAATCTGGCGGCGTTCGAATGTTTGCGATGAACTCGCGTATCCTTGTTCATTCGCCTTAGCTGAGGTTTGTTGTTGAGGAAGTGCTTTTCCCTTCTCAATCTCGTCTGAGAGAATTGCGTCCATCTGGTAGGGCGGTCGAATACTTTTTCGCTTCTAAACCGTACAAATCTGTGACCGTCAGACTTTGCTGCATCTGATTTGTCCAATGTCTCGTTATTCATGTTGCCACCACAATGGCTGGTGCCGACCGGGACCGCGAGTTTCATGACCCATCCGCCCGCGTGGCTACGGCAGTTCGTATCGGCGGCGCGTTCGACACGTTACGCGTGACACTGGACAAGATCGTCGCTTGGCGCGATAAAAATACGCAGTCGTTAAGGCCACACCCCACCGGTCCGCCATCGTCACCGCATCGAGTGGTCGGTCGAAGGGGGAATTCTATCCTAGGACAGTCTCCTATAACCTAAAACCGGTGGCCAATAGTGGAATTGCGCCTACTCAATGGAGACCTATGCGCAAAGCTAACGCGGGACGTGCCGTAGGGGGGGGGGCTTTAGCGTCGTCAGACGTTCCCGAGCGCCGGGGGGGCGAAGGGTGGTGGTGGTGGAAGGGGGATGTCGGACCGGATCGCTCCCCGCGCGCCGCTCCATTCATTCATTGTTCGTTGACAATTCCGACCTGGGTCTCGGCCCGACACGTTCGAATAGTGGCCAATCGACGTGAGTCAACTTCGATGTGGGATATTACTTCATGTCATGGAAACGTTTCGAGCGATTTTAATGCGTCGGCTATCGGAGAGAGTTGTTGAGGGCGCAGTTAGCTTCGTAGGGGATCCGTTGATATGTGGATAGGAAAATATGAAATTGAATAGATTTGATTTTGAGGGGATCATCTAGACATTGACAGCGGATCTGCTTGTGGATTCGAGAGTTAGGCTAGAAACATATCGAGAACTTGAATTGTGCTAACGCCAAATCTTGTCCATAGGCCTGAACAACGATCGTCGAGAGTAGAGGCGCTCGGTGGAGTAGAAGCGCCAACCCCTGACTATTTACTTCAGAGCAGTTTCTTCCGTTGTGGTGGGGGCGTATACTTGTAGAGATCTCGGTCCTCTCGATTTCTCTTACTCTGTGTGTGTCTCTCTTTCTATCTCTTTCAAACACACACACACATTTAGAAAATACCTCATCTACGCGAGTGAGATCGACTCCTCGTCTGAACGCATGCGACGCAAGAGCCTCTTCCAGGTCGTATTTCCACTCTCCACAACGCTTTTTCCTCGTTATTCTTCGCTGTTCTGGCCGCCCGTCGTCGATTGTGCCGCGCGGGAAGCGTTTACCCCACGTAGGATTTCCAGGGAAAAAGGCAACTACGCCGATATCGTACCTACTTAGCACTTCTTGTACGGCTTCTACGAGAGGTGGGGATGATGCGAAGTCAGGCGTCTGGCGGTCACGCGTCACGCGTCACGCACGCGTTGCCGGACAACTTGACAACACACAGCACACACATGTTCACGCGTGCCAACCGCAATTACGTAGCACATGTGTAGGGTGCATCATCCGCACATTCGGTTGGACTTAGAGACCCAGACGTATACCCATAAATTCGCATATTCGTCCACAGACACCCAGACGAACACCCACGACGCCAGCACACGATGGAGAGGCGGCCGAGGGACGACAGAGAGGGCACACACAAGTGGTCAAGCAAGAAAGAGGTGGACCCCATCGTACAAAGCAGCTGGACACAAAAAGATATTTTTTATTCCGACGGGCGAGTTAAGCTAATTAGAACGATGGCGCCTGTCTGGCCACTCTGTGGACGCATCGCCGCTCTCCATCGCGGCCGCCATTGTGGCGTTGATGCTCCTCGGAGCGGTGATGATGATGATGATAATAAGTGGGCGTTACCAGCCGAGTTGTGACCGTGCCCACTTCTGTGTGTGAGTAGGTAGCCTCTATGACCGGTGCGTGCGAGCGCCTGTCTGGCCCTTACTCATCATCTGACTTGCGGGAGGCATCTGTGCAATGCTGCCGTCGAGCGTCAGAGTCCTAACATCCGAAATGAAGATGCAAATGCTATTAGGAGCTACTCAGCTGCGCGTCGAGTCTGAACGAGGCTAGCCTATGCCGTTCGGGCAGCATTGCGGGGGCGAGGGGGCCAATTTCCAGTGCGGGATGAGATCTGGCTGCAAACCAGTGACCAGGAGGAGGAGGAGGAGGAGGAGGAGGAGGAGGACGTCGACTCACGGTGGCCGGACGCTGGCCGGTCGCGCCGCCGCACGGGGAGCCATACATTACCCAGCACTTAGAAGTCGCTCTGGCCAGCGATGGTGGTCGACGTTGTGGCCGGATCGAGGCCTCGCGGCGCCATCGCTCTTCCTCTCGAAGTCTAGCGGCGGCGGCGGCGGCGGCGACGGCACCTCCTGATACCTCATCTCCCTCCGGCGTCCGATGAGGTGAATGGCCGACATAAGTCCGGCACTCGGTAGAGGTACCATGCCTCCTCCTCACAGGTAGGTAGATCATAATTCCGCTAAGTACCAATTTCTCTTTGGTGGACGCGTACAGAGAGGGAGAGAGAGAGAGATCGGTACGTATTCCAACCTAAAGTGTATCGCTCGCACTTGCGGAAGCTTCCGCATGGCGCGCGCCCCCATGATCAAGCCGACGCTTTGGCCGCGCGCATCAGAGGGAGCGTCGGCCTTTAACGTGGGACCGGACGAGGAAGAACGGACCAGGGGCAGCCGCCGTCTGAGCGACTCATGTGAGAGCTACCTGCCTGTAGGAGAGACGAGGAGCCTTGGTTTCAAACCCCCATTCCACTTCCATATCCCCGCACCCCCCTCCCGTCTCTCTTGTGGAGTATTTCTGCATCGTCACTGACCACCACCAACGGCGGCCTGCGACTGCATCCACAACTTAGCCATGGCCTAACGAAGGAAGTGGCCATTTCTCGGGGCATGAATACCACCGAGCCACACAGGCCAGCAGAACTCGCATGCACGCACCTAAAGGGGCCAACATACACAGATATCGTGCACATTCACTACGTGCACATTATAATCGGCCTAATTATACATGCTTGTCGAGGTTCGTGTTTCCTGGAGGCCCTTTACGGTTGAACGGAGTATTGGGGCGACGCGGCGGGGGCAAAAAGATCTGCATTTCGCCTAGTTACTGACCACTGGCCGCCAGCCGACGGTTTCACTCTATCTGGTCAGAGTGATGGCAATAAATTATCATTTCTGCGTTCATCTCTGCGTGGCATCAACGAACGAGAGCGTTTTCGGGGTGAGGGGGGCCTCGCAGGAATGAGGATGGCGGTCCTGGGGGAGCGCCGGACGGGGCGGACCGGTACTGGACTACTGCGAATGAACGAACTCTTCTTCTGAGTCTTCTTCACGAGTCACAATTACACGAACGAACTGTTGGGTGATTAGCTTCATGAAGGCGTAGCATTTCGTTATAGCGCTGGACTGAGCGACGATGTGTCGTCCTTGCCGGTAGAATCGGTCCTGACGTCGCGCCTAACTACCTCTGTGCGAATGTCCCCCGAAAGACGCGGTACTCCTGGAATCAGCAGAAAACGTCCTCTGAGGTCGGTCGGGATCGCTCGGCCTTCAACAATCAGTTGTTGAGTGACTTCAAACTGGACGAACACATCAGCGGTGCTATCCGGCGCTCATCGACGTGTCGGATGGATCTAGGGTCGATCTAAAGCGACAAAACGTTTTTGTTCTTTATTTGAACTATTTTATTTGAATCCCAACGAGGCCATGAATGAGTGTAACTGCAGAGTGGCTGCGTTTTTCCAGGCGAAACGGCTGGAAGGTAACGGCTCGCTAAACGTAAGGCGAAGAGACTGGAACGAAAATGCTCGTAGACAAATCGTCATATAAATATGCCGACCTTATGTATATGTTCTTCGTGTGCGGCGTGACCCATGTGCCTACAAGCACACTTGGCCGCAGCGAAAGGCCAGCAGCCAAGGCACACCTCGGATCGTATTCACGACTCGGGTCCCTCATATCAAGCTTCGTTTGTGTCGCACTTTCCGCTTCTCTGTCGCTTACAGATCGACATCTCTGAGATTGTAGCCGTTCGCCGGACGTCTCTTCGAAGGCTCTGATGACAGCCGCTGAAGGTTTGGTCCTTGACGCAGTCGATTACTTCAAAAAGACTCGCCAGGGCCGGAATAGACACAGCAGCCGTCGCGCTCTGCCGAGCCACTCACGCCGGAGTGAGGATACGAAACGAACTGAGGCCGCCGCGTACAGCACAACGGCCTCTCAAGCTCCGGGCGTTTTGCCCCTCTCTGCCCCCCGTATAAAGCTACCTTCACACAGCGACCCAGCTTGAACCCAATGGCAGCCCAGTTCTCACCTGTCCCAGCACTCCCCCAAGCTCGGGCCGGCCGGCCGAACACCCAAGATTCTCATCACCGACCCCCGGCTTCGTCATGTGTGCCCAGGCAATCTCTTCTGAGCAATCGTGTCAGCGCAATCTTCGCTTGGCCGATCTTTTCCGCTGGGGGCGGCCAGCGAAACCCCAAGGAGGACCCCTTTGTCAGCGTCCTCTCCTCCCTCAAGTGTTTGAGCCAGGTATGCGTCGACGAAGTTTACTGCCCCGAAGCTTTTTCACAGTCGGTGCCACTTCGCGAGCCTTCCCAGCGTGTCCCCTGATTCTCACACGCCACAGTTCCCCCTCGTACCCCCCTCGTTCTTCTCTCTCGTGCCCGAGCGACCCCCCGTCGGCAGCGGCCGAGTGAGAAGTTGCCAGGCCATATTCAGCCATCATCATATTTGTTTACATAATAATATTAATT